>VUQH01082188.1:0-16136 GCA_015106775.1 Etroplus canarensis | reverse complement strand
ATGCCTTCTCCAAGTCCACAAAACACATGTAGACTGGTTGGGCAAACTCCCAAGCGCCCTCCTGTATCTGAGGTTCGACAAAAGGCCGGACTCTCCTCTCCAATACCTTAGCATAGACCTTCCCAGGGAGGCTGAGGAGTGTGATCCCTCTATAATTGGAACACACCCTCTGGTCCCCTTTTTTAAAGAGGGGAACCACCACCCCAGTTTGCCATGCCAAGGGTACGGTCCCCAACTTCCACGTGACGCTGCAGGGACATGTCAACCAAGACAGCCCTACAACATCCAGAGCCTTGAGGTACTCAGGGCGAATCTCATCCACATCCGGGGCCTTGCCACAGAAGAGTTTTTTAACAACTTCTGCAACCTCAGCCCCAGTGATGGGTGAGCCACCCCCCTCGTCCTCACGCTCTGCTTCTATTATAGAAGACGTGTCAGTGGGATTGAGGAGATCCTCAAAGTACTCCTTCCACCGCCTGACAATATCATCAGTCGACATTTCCTCTAATTTAAAAGTTTTTCAAAAAAAGAAAATCAGGAGAAAACTCCAGGAAAAACCAATGTTTTGTCATATAAATGAAAACAGTATTAATGCCTCAATTACATATTTTCTACTATGTGAGATAGTTAGTTCCAGTGACCACCCTCTGACAAATAACGCCGCACCTCTACAAAGATCAGATGGCTACTGTAAAACAGCAGAGAAAAAGCACACCTCCATGTGTTTGATGGCAGCTTCCAGTTGAGTGATCTGACTCTGTATTGTCTCCTGGTTTGCCAAAATGAAGTTGACTTCCTTGGTAATCTTATCCTGTAAAACCAATCAGAAACATTATACTGCTGTGCTGCAAACACCATAAAACACAGGTAACACATTTGAAACATACTATCCTCGAACTCACTTTGAGGGCCTGGTAGGCCTGTGCTATAGGCAAAACTTTGTGTCCATGGTGGACCCGACGTAGCTTACAAAGTGGGCACAACAACCTCTGGCAGTTGCGGCAGTACCACTGCAGTCTCTCCTGCTCATGCTCTGTACATGTTAAAACCTAGAGCACAAAGGGGGGGTTAATGCACTAGAGAGAAGCTGCTGTATGCCATGCGCAAAACACAGAAACAGACCAACCTTTGGCCTAAAGTTGTTGGTAGGTAGAATGTGTTCATGCTGAGCTCGAGGGGTTCCCCAGGGGTGGTAGAGTTTGAAACACTCATTGCAAAAGTTGGACTTGCAGTCAGCACAGCCCTTGGTGGCCTCCAGAGACTGAGGAGGCTTACAGAAACCACACATGATGGCTACGCTGCCCAGACTTACAGTGTGCCTGTACCTAAAGGACAGACATCGGTACAGGGAGATAAAGGCAAAACTTTGCAGAGGTAAGGAAAGAAAGCAAAAAAGTGAACTTAAGAAAAGGAAAGCTGAGCTCATCTGAGTGTGGCCTGCTTTTTCAGTAGTTAGAAAGGCAACTCTTTAACTGCCTGACCTGGATACATCACCAGCAGCTGCCTTGTTAGTGCATCCTGCGCAGTAAAACATGCACCGTCACATTTTCCTGACCAACACACTGATGCAAGGGGGGGTGCAGCAGTACTCATTAAACTGCTGCGTGTGAAACTGTCTCTCCCCATAACACTCTTTCCCTGTCTCACTGTTTCAGAAGCAGCTCTTCTCACTTTGATCTCTTTGTCTGAACTGATAAGAGAAGAGGATCATAACATTAAAGTGTTTCAGTACAAAACTTGCTCACATAACTTGGTGGAAAAAAATTAACAATTTAATTGCTGTTGATGTCATACAGTACACTGCAGTTTTAGAGCTGTCCCTGCAATCTGCTCTTTGGATCAGACTCAGATCAAGAGGAAACCAAAGATTCATTATTGCAACTCCTTCCAGCAAATGATTTCCTGTCTCATTTATAAAGCAGTATTGACTTAACTCTTCATTCACTGCCTTTTCTCATTGCCTGCAAGGCTGGTTAGGGAATTTTTCTAAAACTATTAAGGCTCTGTTTCTGATTTTATTAACAACATTAAGATGAAATATTCCCACTGGATAAAATCGAGTTGTGTGACTTCTCTGGACGAGACCAGGTACAGTTAAGTCCATAAAATTTTAAACAATAGGTTTTTTGGTAGTTTTTTCTCTGTGCACCATCACCACAGTTTCTTTGACATGATATTTATGGTGTTTGTGCGTACCTCTCCACAATGCGCTCCAGAGTGAGGTTCCGAAGGCAGTCTGTCAGGCCTTTCTCTCCCAGTTCTACATCCTGCTGACAGGAAGGACAAGGAAACAGCATGGGGGGATGGGCTGTGTCCTTTCGCCTTCGCCCTGGGTATGTCCCACACACTGGGAGAAGGACACAGGTGCAGGGTGAGAGATTTGCAAAATTCATCATGAAAAATAAAGGTTCACTGTGGAGAAAACACTCTGGAAACACACCTTCTCAGCAGAACCTTACTGCCTTTTCTGCCTCCTTGACTTACAGACTCCCTGACTTCTACCTCTACATGTACTTAAATAAGTCAGGAAATGAATGGATAAAGCTCTAGATGTTGAACAGGATGCTGACGTGTCAGCTGAATCTTCTATGATGCTCAGATGCTGAGAGGACAGTGACATCATACTGCACCATCATCTCTGTATTTTTAAATCACATTCTTAGTCTTCAGTCATTTGGATACTGAGCTCATTCAGGTCATTCACTTGTACCAAACGCACAGATGGACACAAACTATTTCCTCTACCTGTTTTAAGGACCCGCTCCAAACGATCAGGCGTCCTGGGTGTGGGTCTCCGTGTCTGTCGTGGGGAGCGAGTGCTGGGTGTGGAGGATGGCGAGTAGGGCTCTGGAGGGAGGTCTGGAGGAGGATAGCCTCTTTGTACCAACACCTCAGCTGCACAAAGCAGACACACACTGTGCTGGCAGGGCAGGAGGATGGGCTGCTTCACCATCTCATCACACACTGGGCAATGCAGCTCCTGTTCCATGCTCTTCATGTTGGACTGGAGAGGAGAGGATGATGAAAAAGGTTAGGAACTAAACAAGCAGTCAGATTAAATAAGAGCTGAATCACTATGATACATAAAGAATCAGCTACTCTTTATGTTCTTCACCTCCTGTTACCTGAAAAAAGTGTATAAGCGATGTGTAGGAGTCAAGAGTGAAAACTGGAGATGAAAATTGGTTATGTAGGCTGGTGGTGGATATACACAGTGCAGGAAGGGCAAATGTGGAGGAAAAAAAAGCTTTTCAGAATCAGAATACTTTATCAATCCCTGCTTGCTTAGATTCCAGACACTCAGTTAAATATAAATAAATATATAAGTGAATGAAGATAAACATATATACGCCCCATATGCAAAAAGTGCAATATACAACATAAATACTCCAAAGATAAACAATACTGTATATAAAATATATTGCTGTGGAAAGTACGTCAAAGGGAGGAGTTGTAAAGTTTGATGACCACAGGAAAAAATTATATCCTGTGGTGCATCATGGTGGGATGTGTCTACTGCTAAATATGCTCTGGGCCTGTCCAGCCAGTAATGGAGAGGGTGTGAAGGACTGTCCAATATTGACGGTAACTTGGACAGCAACCTCCTTTCTGACACCACCATCAGAGAGTCAAGCTCCACACCCATGACATTACTGCCCTTTCAGATCAGTTTCTTGAGTTTGTTGGTGTTCATTACCCTCCGTTGCCCCCAGCACACCACAGGATAGAGGAAAGCACTGGACACCACAGACTAAACATTGTGAGCATGGTCCACTAGGTACTGAAGGATCTCTGCAATCTCAGAAAATAAGAGACAGCTCTGGTTGTTCTCGTAGACAGTTTCTGTGTTTATAGTGAAGTCTAGTATACGGTCAGTGTGACCACTAAGATATCTGTAATCAGCCACTGTCTTCCTGGCTTGTGGTTGGTGCTATCCAGCCTCCCATGAGATTAATTCTCATCGAGCTTCATGTTTGCCCCTTTACAAAATCTAAGTGTAGCTTCTCAAGCTCTTTCAAGTAGGGAACAGCAACATTTTCAAACAATCTATCCACCAGCCATGGTTTTATTGGTCGTGCAGGCCCGGGGCCCTTTTCTCCTGCTGCAGCTACTGAGCACAGCATCCCGTTTCTATGACAACGTGCATCATCTCAGTCTCCTCATCATGTACATCATGAGTATTTTAACCTACTACCAGTCAACGTATTTACCTCATTTTAATGCTCAAACTTACACTTGATCCACTACAAATAGTGGTCACAGCGTCCCTGCTTTACATTTCCATCCATAGTGCTAAAGCTTTTCCATCTCTCTTTGATTCCAGATGCCAAAATGACCCCCTAAAGGAAGACATGCAACACATTCCTTCATCATCTGCGCACATGCGTGTGAAATGGAAAACATCTACAGTTAAATGCAGGGGATGGACAACAAAAGACGGGCACGATCTCGTTTAAAAAGCGCCCACATGGTTAAAAAACGGCAAATAAAACGAGCGTCACACTTACACTGATGCGCAGCAGAGCGTCCATGATAGAGGTAAAGGTTTGTAACTCCGCTTCTGCCATGCTGCCTCAGTGCACAGCTCTCTACGACGCAGCAGCGGAGCCGTTTTTGGTGTGTGGAGAAAACCAGAGCAGGTTACCGTGCCGAGGCGGAGGATGCCCGGGCCTGCGCGGATGTAGCTGCGCTTGTGATGTGCTGTTAAACACGCCGAGGCTGTGCCGCCCGTCAATAAGCAACGTAGCAATAAATGGGAGGAGGACTGGTTCAGGCTACAGAAACCACAGTCGCGTCGCTCGAAGACCGATTAACATCCTTCAAACTATTGTATCCCGGCTGTATTTGCTTTAAAGCAGAACAGTAAAAATGTCCAATGTCACAATAATATTCGTGCAATAAAGGCTGACAAACGGTATTTTAATGGGTTTATTTTAACGCTTCGCCTCCCCGCCGTGTCCTCCCAATCAGCAGATCATTTTATCGAAATAAACCTTCAGCTCCGTGAACGCTTGGCTCCTCAACCCATATACAAATAACACATTTGCTGCAGTGTTTCGTTTAGCCATCAGGTGGCAGTATTCTATACCAGACACGTCCAAAGTATGGTCCGGGGGCCAATCACGGCCTGAGGTCATCTTTAATGTGGTCCGTAGCGTCTGTCTAAAAATTATTCATTATGGCCCACCAGTGTGGTAAAGTTAAGCATGCTGAAAAACACTGCAACATTTTACAACATTTAGCTTCAAGTTTTATAAAAATATGTGGTGTGAAATTTTTCAAGTTACTTTTTTACCACATTTACAGAAATATTTACAAATTTTTTGGAGCTAAATCTAACAGTTAAATGTTGACTCTATGTGTTAAATCTCAAATCTAAATGTTAAATCTAAAGCTTATGTTAAATTTAGATCAAAATGATAACTGTTAAAACTAAATATTAAATTTAAATCTAAATGTTAAATCTTAATGTTGAATATTAAATCTTAGCCTAAATCTTAAATGTTAAACTAAGACATTAAATATTGAACCTCAGTATTAAATGTTAAATCTAAATGTTTGGGTGTGGGGCGCTGATTGTATAATTAGGCCTGCTGAACTTAACTGCAACATTTTGTAACATTATTCTGAACATTTAGTTTTTCAAGTTACTTTTTGCTATATTTAAAGTAATATCTGTAACCTTTTTAAAGCTAAATTGATCTCTTACACTATTACATTTAAATGATAACTTTTAAATCTAAGTTTACCTTTTAGCTACTCCCTTGTATTCCCCATAGCAGATTAATTCGCATTGGTAAAATGGCAGAGGTTTTACACCAGATGCCCTTCCTGATGCAACCCTCCATGGTGACAGGGGCTTGTGTCCCCACTTGGAATCAAACCAGTAATCTTTTACTTGTATGGCGAATGCACAAACCACTACACCACAGGGGACACAATAACATTTAAATCTACGTATTATATTAAAAATAAATATAAATGTTAAATAAAAATGTGTCCTTGGCTGCTCCCTTGTATTCTCCCTAAGGGGTCAACACAGCGGATTATTCCACGTTGGTAATTTGGCAGAGGTTTTACGCGGGATGCCCCTCCTGACACAACCCTCCATGGTGAGAGGAGCTTGTGTCCATGTTAAATGTTCAGTCAAAACCTTAAATTTAAATCTCAATGATAATGGTTAAATATAAATATAAATGTTTGGGTGCTCAGTGAAAGTAAACATCAAGCTTATATGCAAATATTCATTGCTAGTCAGCAGGAGATGCCCAGCAACTGAGTTGAAGAGCTATTTATGTATATATTTATTTATTTCCCTTTAGACTCAAGGTATTCACATAACTCATGAAGATACAAATCTGCACAAAATGAAGGGCTTTTTTTTTCAGCAGCAGTGCACCTTGGCTAGACAAGCCAGATAAAGCCCGAACTGTTTGTGAGGCTTTTATTTTGGTACCTCTGCTGACTGGAAGTGTACGTTTGCATACTAGCTAAATATTTAGTTTCCCTGAGCAGAGTGGATTAATCCGCTGTGGCGACACCTTAGGGAGAATACAAGGAAGCAGCCAAGGACACATTTTTATTTAACATTTACATTTAGCTCTAAAAAGATTGCAAATATTGCTGTAAATGTGGTAAAAAGTAACTTGAAAAACTTCACAGAAATATTTGTATAAGTTTTGGAGCTCAATGTTGTAAAATTCTATCGTTAAGTTAAGCATGCCGAAATTAACGGGATCCTCACAGCAGATTAATCTACACTGACAATATCGCAGAGGTTTTATGCCAGATGCCCTTCCTGACGCAACCGTATATGGTGAGAGGGACTTCTGTCCCCACTTGGAATCAAACCAGGGATCTTTTGCTTGTAAGCTGAATATGTAAACCCCTACACTGCATCGACAGTCCTGTCAAACAATGGCAAAAATTATTCAAAAGTTTGTAGCATATATCACATGGTGCTGCCACCATCAGGTGAAAAGAGGAACTCATACATTTTCAAAATGCAGTTCCTCTTTTTACCTGATGGTGGTAGCACCATGTGAAATATGCTACAAGCATCTGGATAATTTTTGCCATTTAGTGGCAGTAAATAAACAGTTGATAGTGAGGGTGAGAGATGGAAACTGCAACTTTTTTGACTAAAAACCAAAACAATTGTGTTTACCTAATTTTGCAGAAGATTATTGCTGTGCATAAGGAGTTCAAAGTACTGAGACACCATAAGACAAAAAATACTATTGTATATGACAAGTTGCCGGGGAGTGACCATGCTGGAAATGTAAAGCAAATCGAAGCTGGTTTGGCCTCACAACAGCGGTTGTTCATGCAGGCCCCTGATTCAAATGAAAATACCACCAAAGCATGACATGAAGTGACCACGTTAATCGCTAAACATGGAAAAGTAGGGAGAGTTTGTCAAAGACTGAAAACTGTGGAGAACATTTGCCCCAAGGAATATGTGTGTAATATTCATGACTGAAAGAAGATATCAAGTGGGACTGCTGGCTTTTGGGTGTTTATCCGGTAATAAATCTGGCTACACACACACACACACGGAACCTTTCAGCGTTCCTTGTTCATGCGGTCAGTAGTACTGGATGTACCCATCTGCTGGTTGTTGTAGCAACCACAGCAGCGGACTTAGCGTTACAGTCGCGACGAGGGGCAAGTGTATGAGTTTATTTTACAGGGAAGCGAGCTAAAGTAGCGATATGTCAGCAAACAGCAGGTCGTTATTATTTTGCCAGCTAAGATTTACGTTGCACTAATCTTGTTTGTGTTCGTCTCTGATCAGATTAGCTTAATTATCGGGCTGTTGTTAGGTGCTAGTCACGTTTAAATCGCAGCAAAACGATACTGCTGTCTTCATCGCTTCGCCTGACTCCCAAGTAAACATGTCGGCTGTCAGCAGCCTTGTCCCTGCACGGTTTCTCACCATCATGGCTCACCTAGTCATCGTGATCACGATCTTTTGGTCGAGGGTAAGTAAGAAAGAGAGCAACGTAGAACATGTTTTTTAACCACTGTGGTAACTTAAGGTCCATTATAATGACAACACAGATTTCAGCAGTGCCAATTTGATGCCGGATGGAGTCAGGTGTGTTTAGGTGACAACCGATAAATAGTTTCAACACCCATGCACACAATACAGGGTTACATCAACCTGCAAATACTGGTTTTGAAGTTCGGAAGGAAAAATGTAAGCTGTAAAAGATGCGACAACGCATATACACTCATCGGCCACTTCATTAGGTACACTTTTCTAGTACCGTGTTGGACCCCTTTTGCCTTCAGAACTGCCTTAATTTTTCGTAGCATAGCTTCAACAAGGTGCTGGACACATTCCTCTGAGGGATTGGTCCATCACACAGTTGCTGCAGCTTTGTCAGCTGGACATCCATGATGGGAATCTCCAGTTCCACCACATCCCAAAGGCACTTTGTTGGATTGAGATCTAGTGACTGTGAAGGGCATTTGAGTACGATCAACTCATTGTTTATATTCAAAATAAACAGTTTGAGATGGTCTGAGCTTTGTGATGTGGTGAGTTATCCTGTTGGTAGCAGCCATCAGAATATGGGTACACTGTGGTCACAAAGGGATGGTGAAGGTCAGCAACAATACTCAGGTAGGCTGTGACATTTAAATACTCAGCTGGAACTAAGGAGCCCAAAATGTGCCAAGAAAATATCCCCCACCCCATTAAACACGACCACTACCCTGATCTGTTCATACAAGCTAGGGTGGATCCATGCTTTCAAATTGTATATGCCAAATTCTGACCCTACCATCTGAATGCTGCAGCAGAAATTGAGACCCATTAGACCAGGCAATGTTTTTTCAATCTTATATTGCCCTGTTTTGTGATTTTGTGAGTTACTGTTGTCTTCCTATCATATTGAAGCAGCCTGACAGTTCTCTTCTGAGCTCTGGCATCAACAACAGAGTTTCACCCAGATAACTTCCACTCATTGGGTTTTTTTGAAGGTTAAACCATAGAATATGTCATGGGAATATAGGCAATTTAAATTTTGTTTAAAAAGAGAGTGCCGTAGATTTTAGCTTTTATGTATCACTTCCACAGAACACCTTGAAACAATGTGAACCTAGGAAGTAGTCCTTCTCAAAAACTGTTCAAATACATATATTTCTGACTTTAAAGATCCATCTATAAATGGTAAACTGTTGTCATGTCTCAATCTGATGGTGACCCCGATGTTTTAATTGTAAAACTCTTAACTTTCTGAGAGCTGTTTCCAGTGTAATAAATAGATTGTGATCTACTGACTGATCCATCTCTGTGTTGGGAATAATTAGCAGTTATGGAATTATCCCCTCTGTCAGGAGTGTAAATAAGTGCTGCTCTTGATGGATAACATAAACCATTTATGTAAGGAGCAGTATGAAGCTGCAGGTAGTTATTTTGCTAAAATGAAAGACTTCTACAAACAGCTAGAAGCAACAATCACAACTGTAGTTCCTTTTAAGCAGTTTCCCCCCAGGGATTAACAAAGTACTCTGATTCTGATAATGTTTGTCAGACTAGTAGTAAGCAACATTGTTTCTGATTTGTGACCTCTGATGGGTCTATGTGTGCACCACCTGCAGCAAACAAACTGTAAATTATCTTCTGGGCTCCTTGTGATGTTTATTATTAGTATTGGTGCTGAAGTATGGAAAAGCCTAATGTTCAGACTTTGCTGAAAAAGCTGTTTAACACAAATAACTTAAATAGAGGAGAGGTATATTTAGAATGAGAATTGTTTAGGCAGGGTGAGAGAGTGAGACTAAGGATCTCTGTCACACAACAGAAGCAAGAGAGTTGGCACCACAGCATTTTTTCTACTTCTTTTATCTTATGTCGTAACAAATGATCACACTAATTTGTAACTTATTTTACAGGAAAATAATGTAAAGGCTTGTTTGCCTTTGGAATTCACACAAGAGCAGTATGACACTGAAGACAAAAAGTAAGTAAATGTTTGATAGCCGCGTTTGAGACACACTTGTATACACACCCTCTGATACAGTATTTGTATCCTCTTTTTCAGGTTGGTGGTGGCATTGTCAGTCACTCTCGGTCTGTTTGCTGTCGAGCTGGTTGGTTTCTTTTCTGGAGTGTCCATGTTTAACTGTAGCCAAGGTCTCCTTTGTATCCTTTATATTAACACTGTTGGTCTCACACTGATGAATAATATGTGATAATTATGTAACTGATTTATTGTCTGTGGGTTTATTCCAATTGCTAGTAGGTTTTTGCTAAGGACATTCTTTACAGCCAATTGTTCAATAAATGCAAACACTCCAAAGGAATTACAAAGTATGCATTTGTAACTGAGATGATGATATAAGATTGTGAGGCAGACAAAAAGATGGATCGTGATATTAGAGTAACAACTGCAATGGCATATTCTTCCTCGGCAAAGAGTCGATTGATTATCTGATGACAACTTTGAAGTCATTCTCAAATGGAATATGTTGCAAAAGCCCCCCAAGTATATCAAAGTATCAAAAGACATAAAGCAATAGTTTAAAAGGTGCTTCTAATCAGTTACAATTCCATGACTACCCTTTGCCTATTATAGCAACAGGAGTCCATGCCAGTGCCTCAGTGGCTCTGCTTTTCTTTCTATTTGAGCAGTGGGAGTGTGACATCTACTGGTGGATCCTTGCCATCTGCAGGTTGGTGTATAAACTTGCACAATATTGTCAATGTACATTTCCAAAGTGTTTTTCCCTGACAAACATTTCAACCAGCACTGGCTGTCCACTGCAGCGCATCTGTATCTTTGTCTTTCTTTGTGTTTGAAAAGTGGGAATGCTGGACTTACTGGGTTATTTTTGCTACTTGCAGGTTGGTGTGTATGTGTGTTGATGTGAATAATTTTGTTTCCACAGAGCAAAATGATGACAGCCTAATAAAATAGTGAAGTATGGATGTATTTAAGTACTGTATTTTAGTGTCCCATGATTTCTCCTACATCTTTATCTCTGTTTCTTCCTTTAGTGTTCTACCTGCGTTAGTGGAGATTCTTCTGTTTATAGCTGTTTTTGGACTGAAGAAGAAACCTTTTTGAATGACAGTCCTGATGTAAAGTTCTACGAGTTATTGTAGATGCAAACAGCTGTTGGAGAATCTGTAGCTACAGTTTCTGACATTCATGATGTACAGAATAAAGACTTGGAAAAATAGTGGATACGAAGCACCAACATTTACAGGGGCATGAAACTCGCTTTCCATAATGTTTTTTCAATTTTTTATATTTTCAGTCAAGTAGATGCAGAGTAAGTAGTATCTCTATTTTGTGTATGTTGGAGTGTTTAGTTTATTAAATTAATGTGTAGTGTCTGGAATCTCAGTTGTAACTCTGTCAATAAGTGCTGTAATTTTCTGGTGTTTTTGTCCTGTGTGTTCCATGAAAAATCTTTTTTTACCTTAAAATGCATTTTGTAAAAATTATTTTTTTACAACTGCAGACTGTCATCTTTTCTTTTTGTTCCTGGTCCTTTTATCACTCTGGTCTATTTGGCTCACAGGCATAAGATTTTACCAGTGGTTGTGCAAACATTTTCTGTTTCGTTAGCAAACCCAGTCATAGTCTGAACCCAGTAATATCTGTTACATCATATGAACAAAAGTATTTGGCCATCTACACATCACACCTATAGTAGTTTTTGTGACATCCCATTTTAAGTCCATATGAACTTGGTCCCCCCTTTGCAGCTACACTATATGGACAAAAGTGTTAGGCCACTCTTCTTAATCATTTCACATGTTTCATTCAGTTCCACTGTTACAGAATTTTG
The DNA here is from genome assembly GCA_015106775.1 of Etroplus canarensis. Taxonomy (NCBI): domain Eukaryota; kingdom Metazoa; phylum Chordata; class Actinopteri; order Cichliformes; family Cichlidae; genus Etroplus; species Etroplus canarensis. The sequence goes on along the minus strand of VUQH01082188.1, from coordinate 4,325 downwards.
TGAAAGAATGGGTCATTATAAAGAACTCACTGAATTCCAGTGTGGTACTGTAATAGGACGCCACCATTGCAAAAATAAGTTCATGGATTTTCTGCACTCCTAGATATTCCATAATCAACTATAAGTGGTATTATTGCGAAGTGGAAGTATTTAGGGTACACAGCCATTTAGCTGCAAAGTAGCAGACCACAAAGTTACAAAGTGGGGGTCACTGAGTGCTGAGGCACATAGTGCATAAAAGTCACCAACACTCTGCTGACTCAGTAATTGCAGAGTTCCAAACCTCTTGCGTGGCACGTGTTTCCATGGGCAAACAACTGCATGCAAACCTTTCATCAATGCATGCAAGCATAATGCCATCCCTTGGATAGAGGGGTATAAAGCACGCTGCCACTGGACTCTGGAGTCGTGGAAATGTGTTCTGTGTGGTGATGAATCACATTTTTCTATCTGGCACTCCGATAGGTGAGTCTGGGTTTGGAAAATACCAGGAGACCATTACCTGCCTGACTGCACTGTGCCAACTGTAAATTTAGAGGGATAATGCTAATATTATTCTCAGTCCCCGGTAGCTTAGTGGTTTGCGCATTCGCCTTTGAAGCAAAAGGTCCCTGGTTAAATTCCAGTTCCAATTCAATTCCCTCTCAGGGTTGTGTCAGGAAGGGTATCTGGTGTAAAACCTCTGCCAAATTTCCAATGTGGATTAATCTGCTGTGGCAACCCCTTGGTGGAGAATACAAGGGAGCAGCTGAAAGGTACATAATGCTAATGTTATTCTGGGGTTGGCCTGGGGCCCTTTGTTCCAGTGAAGGGAAGACCTAAGTGTTTCAGCTTACCAAGACATTTTGGACAATTCTTTGCCTCTAACTTTGTGGGAACAGTTTGGAGAAGGCCTTTTTCCGTTCCAGCATGACTGTGCCTCAGTGCACAATGCAAGGTCAATAAAGGCACGGTTGGATGAGTTTAGCGTGGAAGGACTTGACAGGCCCGCACTGAGCCCTCACCTCAACCCCATCAAACACCTTTGGGATGAACTAGAAAAGAAATTGTGATGTAGGTCCTATCATCCAACATCAGTATCTGACCTTACAAGTGCCTTTCTTAAAGAATGGGCAAAAATTCACACAGACACACTCCAGAATCTTGTGGAAAGCCTTCCCAGAAGAGTGGAAGCTGTTATAGTGTAGGTGGCCCAATACTATTGTACATATTTCCCAAAACATCATTAGAAGTGGTGCAACTATCGGCATCATCAAAGGCATCAACTAATAATAATAACAATAAAACATAGATATGATGCAGTCAATGAAGGAAGAAATACAGAAATATTTAACTGCAGTAGTGTATGACTTATGTGTACAAACAATATTTGTTGGATGCTTACATTATGTAGAGAGATTTCAGAAATGTTTTGGGTTGAAAACTGACTGATTTAGGCTATAACGGAAGCAATGGAAAAGTCTTTAGCACAGTTTAACAGGAAACCTAAATATTTCCAACCTAAAACTAAAGAAGCGCTTTTATAATTAAAATGTGTCTATTGTTCAGCCACGGAACTTCTCTCTGACTCCACCCACCGGTCTCACCTCTAATGAGGACCGGGTGATCTGGTGCTTGGTTCCTAGAGCCGGTGTATTTAGCTGTCTCAGCAAAGTTAAGCGTAATTTACCGGCGTTTCGTCAGGAGGACTATAATTTAACATTAAATTATGGGTATGTTTTGCATAATAATCAATATTCAGACCTAGACACAGACATAGATGTGTAGTGTTGTTCTGTATTCAAGCTAAATAGCTAACGATTGAAGTTGACCACTCTATCTTGGTTTATAACAGTCCACCAATCCATATCTTAGGTTAAAATGTTCAGACCTGTTTTTTTATTTACTGTGTATGCATGACGTTACATTACATAGGTCTTTGTGGTGCTAGTGTGAGTGGTTTAGCATGGGGCTAGTAAGTGGGACGCGTTTACGTGTGAACACTGACGTGGCGTTACGCCGTAAAGCCTCTGTCCAGTTTAACCGAGATCTGATTTTTTTAAACTGCTTTTCACTTTAGTTTATTTTCAGTTGTTTTAGCACACTGTGCTAGACCACCAGTTAAACGCAGCTAGTTTCACTGATGACAGTGTATCTGCTCTTTGCAGCGGTGAACACAGGAACCTCTCTGGTGCTGTCCAGTCTGCTCTCAGTGCTGGTGTTTGCTGGGATGCAGATGTTCAGTAAGCAGCTGGGATCCACTGAGTGGCTCACTATCCTAGGAGGTTTCCTGGGCTCAGTCCTCTTCATCTGCTCCCTAACTGTATCCTCTAAAAAGCATTTAAGAGTTGGATTCATGTTGTTATTCATTAAACTAGGCAAATTAATGCTTTATGCATTGCTTAAAATTATTTATTTACCTCAGTTCTGCTGTTGTCTCTTAAATTTTGCATAATCTGATAGATAACATGTTTTTGTAAGTACTACTGCTGAGGAGTGTTGCACCTTAACTTTGTTTCTAGGCATTTAATAATCTGGAAAACCTGGTTTTTGGGAAGGGATTCCAAGCCAAAATATTCCCAGAGAGTAAGTGATGACTGCACTGAAAGTGTACTCTTGTTCAGATCATCTTCTTTCAGCTGCTCCCTTTAGGGGTCTCCACAGTGGATCATCTGCCTCCATCTCACAATGTCCTCTGCGCCCTCTTCTGTCACTCCAACCCTCTGCATGTTCTCCTTTACTACAATTGTGAACCTTCTCTGTGGTCTTCCTCTTATCCTCCTGCCTGGAATGTCAATCTTCATCTTTTTTGTCCAATATATCCACTATCCCTTCTCAGTACACATTCAAACCATCTCAGCCTTGCCTCTCTGAATTTCTCCAAACCACTCAACCTGAGCTGTCCCTCTGATGTATTTATTTCTGATCCTGTCTATTCTGGTCACTCCCAGGGAAAATCTCAGCATTTTCAGCTTTGCCATTGCCAGTTCCACCCTCCTATCTTTTTGTCAGTGCCGCAGTCTTCAAACCAATAATCATAGCAGGTCCAAATAAAATCTTGTATCAGGCTCTCCTTCACATTGTGCTTAATATTTCTGCTATGAATCGCTAAGTTAAGCTAAATAATTCCAAACATCAACATTAGAATTGTTGATAGGTAAAGTGCATTGAAATGTCACCTTCCTACTCTCTTCCTAATATTCACAGTTGTTCAGTGATGTAGCATGTTATTAATTGTATTAAATCTATTTTAATATACAGCATATTTATAATCATGCTCTTCACTTGTTTGTTCTGTCACCTTCCAGTTCTGTTGTGTCTGTGCCTGTCACTGTTTGCCTCTGGCCTGGTGCACCGTGTCTGTGTCACTACATGGTAAGCAGAACAAGCATACCTGCTACGCTATTAGCTCACCTCTAAAGATTTCATTATTAAAATCATTTTTTGTTTTTTTTTTCTTCCCTTCTGTACAGCCTGATCTTTTCCCTCTTCGCCTTGTACTACATCAACAAAGTATCTGCCGCCCTCTACCAAGCAGCTGTTCCTGTAGTAACACCAGCCAAAGCTACCAGCAAGGGCAAAAGGAAGAACTGAATATTCCACTGAATTACACTTGCATACTGTTAACTAGTCACTGAATTTCAGGTGTCATTGCTACACAGCTGTAGCATAGGTTTGCCACAATTATCCATGATCCGATGTTGTTTGGCTACTTTAAAAAAATATTCGGGAATTGTACTTGTTGTCATCTCATTGACTACAAGTAAATAACTTTTTTTTTAAATACAGTGATACTTAATTTAAATCTCATCCTTGGTAGATATAGGGCCGTATATCAAATCAGCTCTCTACATTCTATTCATACCCTTTCTCTTCACTGCTCTTTTTAAAATGGTTGCAGAGAGATTCTTATATCCCATTATGGTAACTGTATGTTCATCAGCACAATGTTTTTTGAATTCATTTTGTAATTAAACATTTGAAAGACTTCAAATGTGTTGTGCTTCCTTCACACCTAGCTCAGTTTTGAAGATCTGTACGATAAAATAATCTGCAGTGGCAGAATGACTGCGTACTGTGCACTAATGTATGACTACAGTGGGTACGGAAAGTATTCAGACCCCTTTAAATTATTTCACTCTTTGTGTCATTGCAGCCATTTGCCAAAATCAAAAAAGTTCATTTTATTTCTCATTAATGTACACTCAGCACCCCATCTTGACAGAAAAAAAACAGAAATGTAGAAATTTTTGCAAATTTATTAAAAAAGAAAAACTGAAATATCACACGGTCATGAGTATTCAGACCCTTTGCAGTGACGCTCTTATTTAACTCACATGCTGTCC
>VUQH01082187.1:0-32637 GCA_015106775.1 Etroplus canarensis | reverse complement strand
TCTTCCTACCTACACCATAGTAGAACAGTTTGAATCCACCTCCGATGTTCCTGGCCTTGCTTCCCCTCCACCTGGTTTCTTGCACACACAATATATCTGCCTTCCTTCTCTCCATCATATCAGCCAGCTCTCTCCCTTTACCAGTCATAGTCCCTACATTTAAAGTCCCCACTCTCACCTCCACCCTCCTACCTTTCCTTCTCTCTCTGTGCCTCCTAACACGCTTTCCCCCCTCTCCCCCTCCTTGGTCTTCGGCCAACAGTAGCATAGTTTCCACCGGCACCCTGTTGGCTAACGGCACTGGAGGCGGTCGTTGTTAACCCAGGCAGCAACCGATCTGGTACGGAAGTCGTGTTATGAATCCGCATATTTGATTTGGCACAGTTTTTACGCCGGATGCCCTTCCTGATGCAACCCTCACCATTTACCCGGGCTTGGGACCGGCACTAGGACTACACTGGCTTGTGGGCCCCTGTGGCTGGGTTTCAGTATAGATTAGTATCATTAGAGAATATTTCAGGAAGAAAAGTGTGGAAACCCCAATTTTCCAGTAGGTGTACGTCCGGTTCTTAATGGGAGGAGCTCTACAGTATAATATAATAGGCAGGAGTGACTAAAGTCATAAATCAGAATATGCATAGACATGAAACAGTAATAATTGCAACATATGTATATATATATAGTTAATCCCCATTTATTATTGCAGTTAATGTTGCAGTTTATTATTTACACAGAGGGTATATGTGAATGCAATGTAAAAATGTATGAATAAGAACGTGGATAATGACACTGGATATGAATAAATATAATAGTATAGTATATAGATATATATATATATATGTTGTAAATAAATAAGGTGGGCAGAAACTGATGTTAAGAAAACAATCTGTAGGGAGATCCAGCAAACAGAATAGATATAAAAGTGTTTTCACAGTGAATCATGAGAGGAGTGTGAGAATATTAGCTCATCGTGAATTTGATGGCAGCAACTCATCTCAAAAAAGTAGGGACAGGGTCATGTTACTGTGTAGCATCCCTTCTTTTTTAACAACAGTCCATAAATGTCTGGTGAACTAGAGGATTCCAGTTGCCCAAAGACCCAGGCCTTCTTTATGGTATTTTGTGTTTCATGATGCACTAAATGTTTTTAATTTGACTGAAGGCAGGCCAATCCAGCACCCAGACTCTTCTCCTATAAAGTTATGCTGTTGTTAGCTGCACCAAGCACTTTAGAATTGTCTTGCTGAAATATGCAAAGCCTTCCCTCAAACAGATGTGGTCTGGAGGGGAGCACATGTTGCTCTAAAACCTGTTTATACATTTGAGCATGGATGACGCCTTTCCAGATGTGCAAGTTGCTAGCACCATAAGCACTAATGCACCTCCAGACCATCAAAGACGCAGGCTTTTGAACCGAGTGCTGATAAAGAAGTTGGATGGTGCCTCTCCTTCAGTCTGGAGGACGCAGTGGCTATAATTTCATAATTTCAAAAGAATTTCAATTTTGATTGATCTGACCACAGAACGGTGATTTATGGAAGTGTTCCTGAGCCCATGATGTGATTTCCGTGACAGAATCATGCCTGTTTGCAATGCAGTATCGCCTGAGTTCTCAGACTCTTCTCATGATATTATGTACTGTAAACAACAGAATATGAAGTCTTTGCAATTTTACATTGAGGAACATTATTCTGAAATTGCTCCACGATTTGTAGACACAGTTTCTGGCAGACCGCTGAAGCTTTGTCAATCTTTACTTCTGAGTGCCGCTGCTTCTCTAAGGCGCTCTTTTATATACCCAATCACATTACTGGCCTGTTGCCAATTAACGTCATTAGTTACAACTATTGTATTTTGTATTTTAAAAAAACAAATATTCTCTTGGATAAAAATTTCTTATTCAGTCACAGTACATAACCACAAGAAGTGAAGATGAAATATCATCAACAAATATATAGTGTTTACATTTACAGAAGAAAAGGGTTGTAAAATATAAAGAGACTGAGTAAATGCAATTTAAAAGAGTAAACAGTATAAAATCAATCCAGTGTGAATGAATTAAAAAAACTTATATGGCACATCCACTGAGAATTAATACAAAACTGCATTGCCTGTATTTGGCATTATTATCCTTTATTGATCTACCTAAATGGAAACTGCAGAGGCAAACATACATCTACATGTGACAAGTCAATTTCAGCTTATTATTTTCTCTTCAGTGCTTTTATGACCCATAATGGTGGAGTAAAAAAAATGTGAATCAGTTTTTTGTATGTAAGGGTTTAATTTTCTTCCCCAGTCAACAGTGTATGACTACAATGTGTAAAAAGGGTCTATTATTTTATGATTGCACTGAGTGTTTTTTTTTTCCAAAAAGACATATGAGAAGGAAAACAAAGGGTCAGGTGTAATTTCTGTGAGCTATTGTGTTTCAGAATAGAGCTGTTAGAGCTGCTGTTAGATGGGTGACTATAGGCAACCAAAGATTGTGATACAGAACACGAGTGAAAATAGCACAACTGCAACATTTCCTAAAAAGAAAAAGAAGAGAGAGAGAGAGAGAGAGAGTGAGAGAGAGAGAGAGAGAGAGAGTAATCTCTCTGGCCAAAAAAAGCAACAACGTCATAATAACCTTGCCTTCTACTATAGTGATTTTATTCTGAAGGACAGGAGAGATATGTCTCCTGTCAAAACAAACAAACAAGGTTAAATGATTATCATCTTCTGTGCACTGTTGCATACCAGACTGGATGTCATTTTGACTGAGCTTACACAGAGCCAATCCACCATGGCAAACCAGAGTATTGTATGAGTTGTGATCATGTCAAGATTAACAAGCAGCACCACATGAAAACTGTAAGACAAAAGGGCTGTAATACAAGGACAAATTATGAAGAATGTCAAGTATGTTAACACAGCACTGTCCGTGCAAGACATATAGACAAAATTTGCTTGGCAAAAAAGAAAATGGCAGATTATACATGACTAGAACATATAACAACATTTAAGTCTGTGAAGTATCACATAAACTCACTGACCACTGTATTAGGTACACATGGTCAACAGTTCATTCATGAAAATATCTAAACATACCAGCCAATCACAGGGCAGCAACACAGTGTATTTAGGCATGTAGACGTGGTAAAGATAACCTGCTGAAGTTCAAACTGAACATCAAAATGGAAGCAAAGGTGATTTAAGTAACTTTGAATAGTTGTTGGTGCAGACAGATTGGTCTGAGCTTTTCAGAAGCTGCTGCTCTGCTGGGATTTTCCTGCACAGCCATCTACAGGGTTTACAGAGAATGGTCAGAAGAAGACAGAATATCCAGTGAGTGGCAGTTCTCCAAGCAAAAATGCATTGCTAATGCCAGAGATCAGAGGAGAATGGCCAGATTGCTTCAAGCTCATAGGAAGGCAACAGTAACTCAAATAAGCAAACATTATAACCAAGGTTTGCAGAAAAGCATCACTGAATGCACAACAACTTGAACCTTGAAGCAGATGGGGTATTATAACAATAACAGTATTAATCAACAGGAAACTGAGGCTAAAGTTCACACAGGCTCAACAAAATTAGACAATAGAAGATTGGAAATACGTTGCCTGGTGAGGTAAGCCTCAATTTCTGCCGCAACATTTGGATGGTAGGACCAGAATATGGTGCAAGCAACACAAAAGCATGGATCCATCTTGCATGTATCAATGGTCCAGGCTGGTGGTGATGTAATGATCTCTGAGATATTTTCTTGGCACGCACCGGGTGCCTTAGTAACAACTGAGCATCACTTAAATACCACAGCCTTCCTGATTACTGTTGTTGACCATTTCCAGCCCTGTATATCCACAGTTTACTCATCTTGTGATGGCTGCTTCCAGCAAGATAAAGCACTGTCACAAAGCTGACATCATCTCAAACTGGTTTCCTGAACATGATGGTGAGTTCAGTTTACTCAGATGGCCTCCACAGCCAATCCAATAAAGCACCTTTGGGATATGGGGAAACAAGAGATTAACATCATGGCTGTGCAGCCGACATATCTGCAGCAGCTGATTGATGTTATCATGTCAATATTGACAAAAATCTCAGAGGAAGGTTTCCAGCATCCTGTTAAATCTATGCCACAAAGAATTAAGGCAGATCTGAAGGCAAAGGGTGTCCAACATGGTACTGGCAAGGTGTAATAATGAAGTGGCTATGAGTGTATTTTAAAATATATAGTCATTATAAAGCCACCCATTAAAAAAAAACCAAACATTACAGCTGAAATGGAAAAAGCACAAAAGATTTAACTTCTTTACACAAGTCAAAATGAAAAAAAATACACACTCAAATGAACTCAAAGTATAAAAGTAAAAGTAACTTTTTAAAGGACATTTTACCAGCTATTTTTGTGTAACGCTAGCTGAACCTAATGTCATATTGATATAATATTAAAATAACAGTAATACTAGGGAATAGGAACTTTATTTAAGTTTTTATTAGTTATTCAAATGAATATTCTCAGTTTGAACAACTGCTATGAACACAAGAAGAGATAAACAAAGCAGATTTAAAAGACAGCTGTTTTTGTTGCCATTCATTGTAGCTGGATGACACTGGCTCCACACTTAAAAGAAAAAAATAGTATAGTGCTATAAATGATGCATAAATTATGTTTTTTTCTTCTTATTTATCTCTGTGTCTTTTCTGACTGTCTTTTACGATAAGCACTGATGATGGATGCACCAGCGGGACAGTCTTTTATGAGATGTTGTTCCGTTCATTTAGGTTTGATGTCGGGAAGAGGTGCAGCGATGTGAAATAATCAGTAATTCCCCTCATGTGTGTTAAACCTGAAGTAATGAGCCTGGTTTGAAAATGCGAGGTGTATAAAGCAAAGGTATTTATGTTAAAATAAAGAGAGCAAAATTAAAAAATGTCATCAGGAATCATAAAAACTCAAGTGAAGTACAGATATCTGAAAACTCTACTTAAGTATAGTAACAAAATATTTGTACTTTATTACTTCCCTTCTCTGTAATTACATTAATCTTGACTAGAAAAAAAGTACATGAACGAATGAGACAGGAAGCAACTAATTTCAGTTATCTAAATTTAGTTTATATACAATACATAAAATAAAAAGTATTCACACCCCCCCTTTTATTACTTTAATAAATGAAATCATGGTCAATATAATGTGGCTTATTTGACAAGAATTTGCAAAAAAAAGCTTCTGTGATGTTAAAATGAAATCAGAGTTTTAAAAACTAAAGTCAGTTAATTAAAATATATAATGTAAAATAAATGTTTGCATAAATATTAACCCCCTTTAAAGGGACTGACCTAATTCAACAGAGGTCCACCTAGTTGATTCCAGCAGTGTCACAGTCAGTGAAATGGCGATCACCTGAGTGCAGTTGATGTGTGTCAGGTGACTGTAGTATAAACACATCTGTGTCTGGGAGGCCCAATTTCTGGTTCGTCAGTATCGAAGCCCAGATCTCAGTCCAATTGAAAATTTGTGGCCGGACTTGAAAAGATTTGCTCACACCTGCTCCCTGAGTAACCTGACAGAGCTAGAGCTGTTTTGCAAGGGAGAATGGAGAAAAATGTGTCTAGATATACCAGCCTGATTGAGACATATCCACACAGACTCTGATTGCAGCCAAAAACGCATCTACTAAATACTGACCAAAAGGGGGTTAATATTTATGCAACCTTTTATTTAAAACTTATATATTTTTAATTACTTGACATTAGTTTGTAAACTGTCATCACGTTGACATGAAAAAGTTTTTTTTGAAAATTCTTGTCAAAAAAAGCCAAATTATATTTACCATGATGTCATTTATTAAAGCAATAAAAGGGTGAAACATCCAAGAGGGGTGAATGCTTTTTATAGGCATTGTAATACACTATAATGTAAATGTTAGATTATCCTGGTATCTAAAATTTACACCCAAGTTTTATGGCTTATGGCTTTGTGTGTCAAGTTTGCCAAGGAGTGAATTGGTGCCTTAGGCCTTGGGACCAATTTACAGAATTTCTGATGTGTCTTCATTTACCTGTATTCTTTCTTTCGGTATTCATGTGCAAATATCTGTTTACAAAGAGTCGCCTGACTGATATGAAATGTTGTATTGTGGTGTTCTGGCATCGAGTGAAAGCTTATACAAATTCAACATGAGCAGCAAAATGGGTATTTTTCTAAAATTGATGGTGATGTTCTTGGTTCCCTGTGGCATGAGTGTTAAAATCATTGACATTCAGTTTTGTGTTACAGCATTTGGTGGCAGGGCATTTTTATTTTCTGATTAAAGATGGCCTGTTGTTTTTCATGACAAGTCTTAATATATGCAGATTCTGGCTTGACACTTGAGTGGGCCAGTTTTTGGGTGCTAGGCGAGCATCAGCTACACTGCACTGCACAAACAAGGGATCTAAACAGATTCAACAGTCACGGCGGCAACAAACCCATCTTTTCTGGTTTTGCATTTCTTAATTATTAATCAAAGAACATTAGGATTCAGACAAGCCTTGCTTTCTCATACAAATTTAGGAAGAGCCCCTGGAAGATTTGGTGTAGAAAATCATCTAAATATTATAAAACCAGGAGTAAAGGAAACAAGAACTGGGTCCTTAAATTTGATATTTAGTGAAGCACTTTCATCAAGTCAGCACTGGTAATGATTGTGCCTACAGGTGTTCACCTGCTGATTGCTGATTGCTAATTGCTGATAAAACATGAACTTTTTCACCTTTTTGTTGAGGATTAATCTACTCTCCAAATGGCATCTTACCCTTCACCAGTTCTCCCACTGATTAATATTTTTGCTATGTTGTACTGATTTAAAAGGTTGAAAATCCAGCCTTCACTGAAGACTCTTTGATCATTCGGTGCTTAATAGTAAAATAAAGATCTCAAAGACACCTTTTATCTCCAAATTTCTAAAGGAAATGAAAAGAGGCTTTTTAAAAACGTCTGTCTGGCTTCCTGATAGTGGCAGCACGACCTTCGAAGGTGAAGAGTGAAGAATACAGATGTGGCTTTAATGGTGGTGGATATTATTGATGAGGCATTTCTACTAACCCAGTTACCCTTGCTTCAATGATTGTGTTGTGCCACATAATTTGATTAATGGATAATTTGATAATTACACTTGATAAAAGATGCCTTCTGGCCTTGGCACAGTTGAAGAAATGAATCACTTTCCTGCAGAGAGTTAAATGAGAAGATACAAAGCTATAGCTAATAGACATACTGTGAACTTCAGTGGTTGTCATCAAAATTGTGCATTGTGTGGGGTCAGATGCTGGACAAGTTGATATGTCCGTAAAATGCAGCAGCTAGTTGTATCAATTAGATCATATGCTGCCATTGTGATTTCCAGTGGGTGCGCAACTCACCATGTTCAATCTGAGATAACACTACACTGTTTAAATTTACTTTCATTATATGAAATTGTGCCAACAGAAAAAGCTGAAGTATCCAAATTGAGCATTTTTGAACTGATGATAGTCAGATTTTCTTATGTAAACAGAGTCAAACTTGTTTTAATCTCTTGCTCTGTGCTAAGTTTTATATTTGCTTTTACCAGAAACATGGCATAAATCTTCTTTTTTATCACTAGCATAGTTCCTAAATTTGCTGAGCTATTCCTTTATGTAAGCAATCATTGTGGAAACCATTGCTGTCATTTTTATTTACTGTTTTTTTTTTTGAGAATTATTAATTTTATTGTTACATTTTAGCGGTAGATGACGAGACGAGACGAGACGAGATACATTTTAGGTAGAGTCTAAACAACAAACTAAATCCTCACCTAATAACCAATTCAGACATACATGGATGTGCAGGCACCATAGACTGTATAAAAAAGATGGACATATGCACTGTACCATCAGCCATTGATTTTTGAAGCCAGAAGCAGCCTTAATATTAGGATTTTGGCCACTGCCATGTTAGTTTTGTAAAGCCAGAAGGTCCCATATTTGGTTGGCATTGTACAATCTTTTTTATGTACTATAGTTCCATTTATGTTTACCTTTGTTACAATAAATCATTGCACCTATTTCCTATTTCCTTTGCAAGTACAGTACTTTACAAAATCTTGATAAATTAGGGTCCATCCTATCTTAAAGACCTCACAGTACCATATTATCTTAATAGAGCACTTCTCTCTCAGCTTGCAGGCCTACTTGTGGTTCTTAAAGTTTCTAAAAATAGAATGGGAGGCAGGGCCTTTGGCTATCAGGCCCTGCTCCTGTGGAACCATCTCCCAGTTTGCATTCATAAGAGAGATACCTACTTTACTTTTAAGATTTAGCTTAAAACTTTCCTTTTAGATAAAGCTTATAGTTAGAGCTGGATTGGGTGACCCTGAACCATCCCTTAATTAGGCTGTGATAGGCTCAGGCTGCTGCGGGATTTCCTATGATGTACTGAGCATTTCATCTCTACAAACCTCTTTTAACCCCTCATACATGTACATGCCACTATTGCTGGTAATTTTTCTCCCACAACTTGTGTTTTGTCCTTGGATCTGTATGCTATTCTTTCTCTCTTCTCTTTACCCTCACCCCCACCCAATTGAGGCAGATGGCTGCTCTTCTCTGAGCCTGGTTTTGCTAGAGATCCCTTCCTGTTAAAAGGGAGTTCTTCCTTCCCACAGTCACCAAGTGCTTGCTCATACGGCATCGCCTGATTGTTGGAGTTTTCTCTCTAATATTGTAGGGTCTTTACCTTACAATATAAAACCCCTTGAGGTGACTTTTGTCATGAATTGGCATTGTAATAACAAAAACTGAATTGAATTGTTTATGTGGCCGCAGCTTTTCATTTTAATTCGTTAGGCACCAGCTTCCCTTTTCTATTCTTTTCTGGTATCTAATTACCATTTCACACCTAATTAGGATCAGTCTTGAACAAAAGTTTATTGGTTGAGCTGAAACACATTCAGAAGTTCTGAGTAACTGCTGAGCAACGTGAATTTGTTCAGTGAAACAAACTCAGTACTTTGTGTCAAGTCAGTAACTTTGGAATTTCTCATTTATAGCTAAGAAATGAGAGTTTTGCCTTCGCAGTTTGGCCACTGTGGTGTTAAGTTGGAGTATAAAGCTGGGGCAACAGACTCATTATTTCCCTTAAGGTTAATTGATCTCGAGGATATCATCACTCAGACTGTCCTTTTTGTGGGAATGGACTTGTAACCACAATAACTGCAAAGCCATACCCACTAAATTCCCAGAGTTAAATATCGATTTTATAAAAGCTTGCGGTACTCAAAAACAAAGCCTGCTGATAATCACTGAAATGTGTTCAGATGTCTTTGCTTTTATCTACATGCATTTTAACCCTGAACTGGGATAGCATAGACTCTCATAGGATGCCAAAGAGTACTAAAAGCCTTTTAGCCACTGTTTGGGTCTACAGTTTCAACCGTGAAGAGAGGAAGAGGAGAATACACTCTGTGGGAGGCATTATTGGAACAAAAAAGCACACGTTCTTTATTTCCATTCAAACAGACAAACAAGCTGTCTAACTCACATAAATGCATTGTTTCAACAGCTGCCGTTCCCTGCCATTGTCATCAGAGCACCCAAAATGGTTGTTTTTTTTTAAAGCAGCCCTTGTGTATAGTTGATGCTGGTCATGCAACAGCCCTGGTGACACTAATTAAAAAAAAAACCCTCTGAATCCTGAGTTAGGCAAAGGCCTTGAAGCTACTGAGAATCATGCTCATTATCTCTTGTTATCACTGCTGTATTTTTTGACTAAATGGCAACATGCAAGAAGTATTGCTGTTTGGGTTGCCCATGATAATGCTCTGTACAATCTTTCCAGCCTTGCATAATTTAAAAAATTGAATGTGTGTAGGAGGGATAAATGAGACTGATCATCTAATTTTCTCATTAGCTGACCTGTTATGGCAGGATAAATATGTTTCTCTAGTATGAGCAGCACAAAGGTTGATGAAGTAACAGCAACAAGGTAAGGTAGGAGCTGCAGCAGTGATTGCATTAGTGAGAATTGTTCAACTCCTTAAACAGTAGCAATATGAATAGATCATAGCACTCCATAGTTACCATATGTCATCTAGGAGTAATCTTAAGGCAAACTCTGAGTAAAACAATGTTCTTTAAAATAAAATATGAATATGATTAAACTGATGGTGTTGCAAGTTACTGGTCTTGGTGAAGCTAGTTTTAAATACTTTATGTGGATTTAGTTTAACGGTACTCAAACTTTGGGCTGTTCTGAAGGCACACAAGATAAAGATAAATCTGCTGGGTCATGGGATGATTAAGCTGGGTTTATGGAAGAAAAACAAAACCTTGTTATGATACGCAATTATATAGTGATATTTAAGGTAAATGATTGCTTTTGTGTTCATATATTGCATAATTTAACATTTTTGGGTCTCAAAATAAAATGACTAGAAACCAACCTTTGCATTTGATGAAGCTGCAAACACAAAACTAGACAACTGTTTTTTGCCACAAGCCAAAAAAGCTGATTAAATCTTCCATCAGTATTTTCATTTTATAAGCATATTTATTGGTTTTATTGTAAAGTCTCAATAAAGTTAAAAACTTAAGTATAACATTAGCTTAAAGGGAGGAAACTTTAAAGCAAAATTAAAATTTAATTGTAAAGCAAAAATGTATTTATGTTGCTTGATACATATTTTATGTATTAAACATTCTCTGTGGATAATTACATGCAATGTTCTGGACAATGGCTCATAAACAGATGAATAAGTTTCACTATTTGTCAAAAACTAAATAAAACTAAACGTGGTTTATGCACCAAAGAGGCACAGCTGCGTCTGTTTGACTGAGATCAGTTATAATCCTCTGCAACTGAGTCAATTTGGCATTGCAAGTGTCAATATTGTAACTTCTTTGATTGTGAGAGAATGGTAAAGACAACTAAAGTATGTGCTGGAATAAAGGAAGAGAGGATTTAATACATAATAAAGTGAAGCCAGCTCTCATAGGGTGGAAGAAATTGAACCCAATTCACAAGAGAGTGGAAGGGAGGGAGGTCTCTGTGACCTCAGCCTGTTTCTCTCCAGATCACTAAAAATTCTACTTACATGTAAAAAAAAAACTCTGTCTGCCACTAATGGCTGCATGATGCCTTGTCTGCTCAGTGCCCTGCATGATCACTGCAACTACTATTTATGATAAATTTCTTTGATTCAAGAAGCAAATGAGATCTCCAAATTGTTACGTGGTCACAGTTAATGTTTGGTGTAGAAAAGTTACTCTTTTAATTATTGCTTATTTAGAATGAAAAGTAAATATCAAAAACTTAAATATAATAATTTAATGAGTTTTATGTAATTGCTATGTGATGTGAGACACATACACTTTATGGACAAAAGTATTTGACTCAATAACTGCAGTGCTCCAAATCTCCTCTGGCATGAACATCAGCACATAAACTATGTCCTGGGAGCTTCATGACATGGGTTTCCATGCCTGTGCAGCTGCATGCAGGTCTTACATCACCAGGCACAATACTAAGGGTCAGCTGGAGTGGTGTAATGGGTTTGGTGGAGTCATGAATCACACTTCTTTTTTTTCCCTCCTGCAATTTCCTCCCTGCTAAAGCAATTTTCTACCTGGGATTAAGAAAATTTTCTGATTCCGATTTGGATTCTCTATCTGGCAGTTTGAAGGGTGAGTTTGGGTTTGGGGAGTAGTAGGAGAATGTTACCTGCCTGATTGCATTGTGCCAAAAGTGAAGTTTGGTGGAGGAGGTAAACTGTTTTGGGGTTGTTTTTCTGGGGTCATCCTGGGCCCCTTAGTGAGCAGTGAAGGAAACTCTTAATGTTCCAGCTTACAGAGGCATAATGGACAATGCAATGCTTCCAGCTTTGTGGGAACAGTTTAAAGAAGGGCCTTTTCTGTTCCAGCATGACTGTGTCTCGATGCACAAAAGCAAGGTCCATAAAGGTATGGCTGGATGGGTTTGATGTGGAAGAACTTGACTGGCCGACACACAGCCCTGACTTCAACCCCATCCAACACCTTTGGAATGAACGAGAACACAAATTGCGAGCCAGGCCCTGTCATCCAACATCAGCGTCTGACCTCACAAATGCTCTTCTGAATGCATTCAAAAATCTTCCAAGGAGAGTGGAAGCTGTTATAGCAAAGTGGGAAACCCAATATTAATTCCAATGGATTTAGACTGGGGTGTAATTACTCCTGTAGGTGTAATGTGTAGATGGCCCGATACACCTGTACACCTTCTTCCATGATTTACTCATTAAAGTGGTAACTTCAACATTTTTCCTAATGTTGAATATTTCAACTAATGCTAGCAAGCTTGGTTTGCAAGCTGTATCCACAAACTGTATGAGTGAAGCACACAGATTCAAATTCAAAATATAAATAAATACTATAATTTTACTTACCAAACATAAGCACAAACCTCTTGAATGATCTTGTAATATTTTTAACAGGTTCAGGTTACTTTATGTGTACCCGTAGGTGGGTTTGATTTGTAGCAGGTGAGTCATCCATCCTCACAAACACACTTTTCAAAACAGCACAGACAAAGGATAACTGCATTAGATATGCTCCAAAAGACAACAACACCACAATTATGACTGAGAGACTCATGTCAGTGACTCACATAAGGGGATGTGTGACCTTTCAGCTAGAGATCCCTTACAACTCCTTGTCCCAGCATCCACCTATCCGCTAAAGGGCCCGCACCCCTAACCTTAAGCCTTTATACAGTTTCAAAGGGTGAGTTATAAGAAAATTCACCCCTGTACCATTGTTTTGAGGGGGTAATCTTGGTGATAGAGATCAAACCGCTTCTGTTCATTGCTGTATACATCCTTGATTTCTGCCGTAAAGTTACACATTTTACCATTGGAGTGTAAGGGGATTGACTCACTTTTGGACTGAGCCTCAAGTGGCCACTCCAAAAACTTCAGTTTTGAGCATTATTATCCAGGTCCATCTGTTGCTGCTCTGTGTGTGTTTGTTTTCATAATAACTGGCCGCCTGTGTGTGAAGTGTGTAGGAATAGCTTTAAATTTTATTTACCTGAAGTAAAGAGTTTAGTTACCTGAAGTAACCTGGGGTTACCTGAGTGAGCTCTGGACTAGTGCAATATAATAAGAATGAAACATCATGAATCATTGCATGATAATGAATAAATACCAACTTTCATAAATAAATCATGGTAAAAGATGAACATTGAGTAATAATAATTTACTATTAGAGGCAAGGAAAGCAACTTTTTCTTTTCTATTTCTCTTCCATATGGGTTTAATCAATCACATAAGATATCAAGTCATCCACCTGGATGCTCTAAAAATGGCATGCTCTAAATGTAACCCAGGGATTTATTTGAAAACCCTTTTTGGCAGATGTAGTGGTCCATCTGTTGAGCAAAAGTAGTTTGGATAGTTTCTAAAATTTGAGCTCAGTTTGAACAGCCTCCTCTCAAAGTAATGGTCTATTAAGCAGAATAACAAAGACTCTGGTGTGCACACAGTGGGCTTAAAAGCAGCCAGAGCACGCTGAGGTTGGTGGTAAAAATATCATCATTCATCAGATTCAAGTGCATGGTTTCAAACCAGCTTGAACAGTAGAAAAGCTGTATGTCGTACAGACATATCTGTTATGTTGAACATCATGGCACCCTCTCCCCCAACGCACATGACTATAAACACCTCTAAGGATTCAGGAGTAAGGATCACAGGTTGAAAATTCCCGTAGTAAAATGACAGTTGTGTAATTTTACACCTTACACTGTATATCGTTATTTCACAGTCCATTTTCAGCATTTATAAACACTTTGACAGATGGACCGCTGCCTCCAGTTTTATTGCTTTTTTAATAGAAAGATTAGATTGGAAGCAGAGCAACAATGGGAACATCTCCAGCTAAAAGAAAATTGAGATAAATCGCCTTCCAAAGTGAAAACAATATTTTTCAAAGTCCTAAATTGTCTCAGCCACAAAGGTTAGATAATTTCAGTTCTTAGAACCACATCATACAAGCACTACTTTTTATTAACCATCATTAATCATTTACTAACTAGTCATTATGAAAGCATGCATTACAGATAGTAGACAAAAAAGTAAATGAATCAATATGGTCTTAATTGGCTGTGATGGCATGAGAATATAAGGATGGTCATTAGAAACTAATGTATGTCCCATACCAGCACTGTGGCAGCCATCTACCGTGACCACTTAGGGGTGAGGGGAAAGAGAAAAGGAGAGCATAGGGAGACAAGGATAAATCGCAAGCAAGCTAATGGCAGGCGTTGTAGGATGTAAACCCACAGGGAATGAAAAGAAAGGAGTGGAGAAGTTGTATCATAGGAAGTTCCCAGGCAGCCTGAGCCTATAGCAGCGTAGCAAGGGGAAGATTCAGGATCTCCTGATCCAGCCCTAACTATAAACCTTTTAAGCCTAATTTAAATTTTGTCTGTCTCCTGAACCCAAACTGGGAGACGAGTGTAATAGCTGAAGGCTCTGAATCCCATTCTACTTTTATAATCTCTAGGAACTGCAAGAAGTCAAAGGGTAGTAAAGAGGATTTTTCATACTATGTATAAAATTTCCAATTTAAAACGATCCTTTATTACTTTCATTCTGTGATGTGTTAATGAAATAAAATGACATTTTTTTTTTACCACAAGACAGTGGTTCTCAAATTTTTCTTGGCATACCCCATTTTAGAAGCCTAAAAAATTTCCCCACACAAAAATGCATGCCCCACTCTAGTTTACATGTCTCTGACACATTATTTTTATCCCCTGCGGGTAGTTATGCACAGGGGCTGCTTGTCTGTGGCATTCTATGGTTAGAAAACCTTACTGAAGCGTGTCTCTGAATAAATGTTATGCATGTGATTTGGCTTTTTCAGCTGATGGAGCAGCCACATATCATACCTATCCCAGCTGGCATAATGTGAGAGGTTGGGTACATCCTGGATAGTCGCCAGTGTGGCACACTCCACTTATGGGGAGTGGGCGACAGAGGCAATCCCTCTGTCGTTACAACCCCGTGGCTTGCATACAGATCTCCTGAGGTTTCCACTCTAGGCACTCAGAGCCTCTAGTTTAATCTGGACCATGACGACCCAGCGTCCCCCAACGCCTCCACCACAAAACAAGTTCACTCCAAAACGAGTTAATCCGAAGGCTGATGCACAGTCATCAGAGTGCTCATGGAGGATAGTTCTGCCAAGGCCTAAAGCAAACAGGCAAAATGGTACAAAATAGCATTGGCCTCACACTCAAAACTTATACACAATTCTATTTTGCTGACTTGATGTCATAGAAATTTCAGTACTATTGAGACGTTGGACCATGTGCAACTTTAAGTCTCTGAAGGGCACAGGTTACCCTATGATACCCCACCTATCCAGTGGAATGTACCTTTCGGTTGCTCACTTGTATTCTCCCCCATGGGGTCACCACAGCAGATTAATCCAGATTAGTAATTTGGCAGAGGTTTTGCTTCAGATGCCCTTCCTGACCCTACCCTCTATGGTGAGAGGGGCTTCTGTCCCTACCTGGAATCGAACCAGTGACCTTTCTCTTGTAAAGTTACAGGGACACTCCACCTATCCAGTGGAATACTGATTAAAAAAACAAACGAACTGATATAATAAAACTTCACTAAAACAACTTTTGTGCATAACAGATTTTAGATTAATTTATGTGTAAATTCCCCATCCATTCCTTTTCCTAACTGCTCACCCAGTTCATCATTGCAAGGGTGCTTAAGCCTGTCACAGCTGTCACTGGGCAAAGGGTGGGCCACACCCTGGATAGGCGGCCAGTCTAACGTAACCTGTTTGTAGCAGTTAAGTGTACAACAGCACACTGATGTAGAGGGTTTGAAAGCTCAAGAAGCATGTTTTAATAGATACTGACCATTAGAGAGGATATCTGTGAATTGATCATTTTAAAAGAATTTCGAAGAGTACTTTTAAAGCACAGAAAACTCCCACAGTTGGAAACACTGCCCCTGCTCTTTAGTTTCTCAGTATGACTAATCACACCTCTGTGCCCGCTCACCAACGCTGGAACATTTTCTTAGCCAGGTAAACAGACCTGTGAAGGTGAAAAGAGGAAGTTAAACAGCTTCTTCTGAGACTCTTTGATCACGTCTTCAGAGGAAAATCGATGAAGGGATCGTGGCTTTTGAAGACTTCAGATGGCAAAAGGATGCAAGCTAACAAATTCGAAATAAATAGAATGTACATGCCCTGTGAAGTATAAAAACTACTGTCATACTGCTGCCTTTGGTATGCACCATCCTGGCTGTCATAAATTGATAGCAGGGGGTACACCCTAAACAGGACAGGACATAGCAAGACAGACAACCAGTCACACCTACAGCCACTTTAGAATTCCTCATTAACCCAGTATGCACAGGGAGGGCATGAAAATACCACACTGGAAGGGCTCGTCTAGGTGGATGTACATTTGAACCCAGGATCTTCTTCCTGTGAGACAACCCATGACCACATCACTGTTCCACCTTTTGGCATCCATCATGATTTTTAAATGCAAGTTTCACATTACTTTATGATCATCCAAAATATGTGTCTGACCTCAGTAATGCTCTTCTGAATGAATGGGCAAAAATTCCCACAAATGGACACTAAAATCTTGTTGAAAGATGTTAGAGCTGCAAAGGGGGAACCAGCTCCACATTAATGCCTATAGATTTAGGATGGAATGTCATAAAAGCTCCTGTAGGTGTAATGTGTAGGTGGCTACACTTTGTCCATATAGTGATGTTTCAGATCAATAAATATGAATTTGGTGCCCTTGAATGCAGCATCAGAATTGCAAATCATCACTTTAGAAAAGTCCCAAAATTAACTGTGTTTTCTTAAAGACATTTGAGTTTATTCCCTTTATGGCAATGTTTCAGTAAGTCATTGTGTGAAACCAGAATATCAAGACTGGTAAGTAAATTTAAAAACACTTCTGCAAGTAGAAACATTTAAAGAAAGCTTTGAAATGACAGATCAGAAATCAATATTTAGTGCATCTTAGTGACATTGTAACTATAATGTAACCCTATTTTGTGTGTTTTATATATACAGTTTCAAATAAATTGTCCAGCTTTCAAAAACCCTTATAAAACCTTTTGGCTGGAATGACACTGTGAGAATATGTATGGATGCACCATTAGGGAGCTGGCTGCAGCTGTTTGATGACAGAGTGCAATTAATATCACTGCTTCACATAACCCAGAGTAGAAAATACAGACAGCATGGTTATGTCATAGCCTCTGTATTTGCAGCACGCATGGCCATAAGTTAGGAGTTCATGACGGGTCACCGAAAATAGCATAGGGTCCTTGCCAAGCAAACAGTTTTGCTGAGATGATGCCGTTGCTGTAGAAGAAAGATTTCTGCTTTTATCAGTGTGTTAATAATTGCATTTTTTCTATAAACAAGCTGTTTCTTCTCTTCCTTGCTTCCCCTCCAGAGACTGAATGTTCAGCTTGACCTGTGTAACCTCACCCTTAATTCCCACAGGAGGCTAAATGTTAGCACTTAGACTGCTGTTAACGCCGTACCATTAGCGGGCTGTTATACAGACTTAGACATCAGGACTGCATCTACAGCACTGTTTATACCAAAATTGATTGATATTAACTAAATCATGAGGAAATGTTGGGATGGATGACCCTATTAGAGATAATGGTGATAATCAGCAAGTGCTTCACAGCTATTATGAAATTATGAGACAATTACACAATGCTCTAAAGTCAGCTATAACTTAGTTTGTAACTTTCTGTCTACCTAATCAGCTTCTAATGAGGAAGCCTAGGTTCTGTTTTAAATGGAAATAGAAAAAAAGTGATGCATTATTGACTAGTGACTAATAGTTAAACATATAAAGCAGTTATTCTTTTAAGCACAGACAATTTCAAATTTACACATTTATTCACATATTCAAGTTGACATTTTGATTTGTCACAGCCGGAAAATCCCATTTGGAACTAATAACATTAATGAACTCTGCCTCCCCACACTGCCCTGCAACTGTCAAAGCTAATGGGATTTGAATGTTAGCAGCTACACCTGTGCTTCTTCTGCTTCGGGACTGGCCATTTTCTATGTCTCCACACACTTGGCTCGTAAGGCTTGTGCACATCAGTTTGGGTCAGTTATTAGCACGGTTACGTGCCCATTATGGCAAATAAATTTTGACCAAGCTTTTGCCATGAACCTTGAAAAATTCTAACACTAAAGTTTTATTTGGTTTAATTAATTTGATGTTTTATTTTCTGACAAAAGAAGACAAATGAAGTTATAGAGCAGCTTGACTGCTGAATTACAATCAAGTGAAAACACACACACACACACACACACACAAAGAAAAAGAGGTTGAGGTCACAATATTTTTCAATGCAGCATTACACTCATTGGCCACTTCATTAGGTATACCTGTTCAACTGATCATTTACTCAGATATCTCATCAGTCAAATGGCAGCAACTCAACGCATTTAGGCACGTGGATACGGTCAAGACAACCTGCTGACACTCAAACTGAGCAATTGAATGAGCTGCTAATCTACTGGGATTTTCCCACATAACCATCTCTAAGATTTACAGAAAATAGGCTGAAAAAGAGAAAATATCCAGTGAGCAGCAGTGGGTTAAAAAAATGCCTTGTTTTTGCCAGAGGTCAGAGGAGAATGGCCCCACAGTATGCAGAAGAGCATCTCCAAACACCGTGAACCTCGAAGCAGATGGATTACAATAGCTGAAGACCACACCTGGGGCCTCTTCTGTCAGAAATGAACAGATTACTAAGGCTACCATTCGCACAGACTCACCAAAATTGGACAATAGAGGACTGGAAAAATGTTGCTGAGTCTTATTTTTCTGCTGCAACATTCAGATGGTATGGTCAGACTTTGGCATAAACAACAGTGAAACATAAAATTTAGCCTGCCTTGTATCAGTAGTTAAAACTGATGGTAGCAGTGTAATGGTGTCTTAAATATTTTCTTGGCCCACCTTGGGACCCTTAGTACTAACAGGAACAAGCTAACCAAACCAAATGGCTGAGAACTGAAACCATATAAACTCAGTACAAAGTAACCCCATTCACCCCTGCTGTCACACAGTTCAGTCTATTTGCTCTGTATTTCAGTTTCAACTAGCTCTACCCTCAGCATCCTCTTTTCTCAAAACTGGATGAACTAGAGAAGCAGCAAACAAGTCTTCAGATAAAAAGGCAATTTATGGAATTAATGGAACTGTAAGATTGTTGACATAAAGTAACTAAGTCGACAAAACCAAGCAAACTAAATGTGCATTATATAACCTGATTTAAATGTAGATGTGGGAAAGTTTGAAACCATAAAACTATGTTGTGTAGTTGTGTAGTTGATGGATGGATATTAATGATCTCCATCCTCATTCATGATTCCTCAGCAAAAAAAATAAAAAAGAGAGAATTCCCACTGTGCAGCAGGTTTTTAAGACTGTCCTCCTGCTGACGGTGAGCAGCTGATGACCTTTGGCTTCACTGACAGCAGCAGGACTCATCCCTGCGGAGACGCTGTCATCTGATCACTGGGAGAGTTGTGAAAATGAGACACATGTACTGTACATCATCTTGAAAATGGTTTGAAAGGTCACTCCGAGTGCTGAGACTAAGTGTATTCGATAATATACCTAGGAAGCTTCTGTGAAAACCCAGCCATTCAAAGACACATCTAGATGAAGGCAGACCTGAGATTCTGTGTCTCAGCTGTGAGGTCTATAGCATCTGAGGCATCTAAGGTCTCTGTTGGAGAAATATAAGATTATTTGACTTTGTTTTGATGTATTTATTCAAATATTTCTCTCTTTATTTGCATGAGCCACGGACAGTCTTTCTTGCTTTGCAGTAATGGAGCAATTTAGACCCACGTTGTGAGGTGGATATAATGAGCAAACTAGTAGCACAGGATCTTGAGGATCAGAGATGAAGACTATTGTGTTAATAACTGTAGGCTCAGGCTCAGGGGAGTAATATCCCATTGTGAAGTAATGATTGCGAGTCTGGTGTAGAGTGCAGCCCTAGTAAATCTACTTAGTCTGTTGAATTTCTCTTCAATAATTAACTTCTCAGCTTCTTAGCCGGGGAAATCTTTTTAACAAGCTTAGAAGAATGGAAATTTGAACATCCACACCTTGATGAGCAATAAAAAAGGCAGATCCATCTGCATAGAAAGACTATACAATGAAACCAAATAATAATGTGCTGGGTTTAAGTTAAGCATTTGAGTTTTTGTTCATCTTTGTGGTTCCTGCTTTATTAAAGAATCCAATTTATTTATTGTTAATGAATGGAAAGAGAGCACTGAGCTTAATCTCAGTGGTTTTTAGTACATATAAACTGCTCATGCAGTCATGGGAAAAACTAAGTACACACTTATTTCTTCCATAGTCAGGCCCTGCTAATAAAATGCACTTAATTGATTATCAGCCACTGTGACCACCTCTACAAA
This sequence comes from Etroplus canarensis, assembly GCA_015106775.1. Classification (NCBI taxonomy): domain Eukaryota; kingdom Metazoa; phylum Chordata; class Actinopteri; order Cichliformes; family Cichlidae; genus Etroplus; species Etroplus canarensis. The sequence continues at coordinate 12,135 of VUQH01082187.1, read as the reverse complement.
ATCAGAAGTTTTGGCAGTTTCTTCATTTGGAGCATTCTGGCATGTGTTAACACAATACCACAGTCTTCCCAGGAGTGGATGTCTCAGGAAAATAATCCCAAGATCAGACGGTACGATGCTCAAACTGCAAAAATCCAAGAGCTGAATCTCTGACTCTACAGACCTTGGTTAGCATGTTAAAATTTAAAGTTCATGACAGTGCAATTAGAAAAGTATGACTTGTTTAGAGTCAAGAAGAAAGTCTTGTCAAAGGACATAGGGGCATGACTTAGGTTTGTAAAGCTGTATCTAAACAAACCACAAGACTTATGGAACAATGTCTTTTGGAGAGATGAGATCAAAATAGAGATGTTTGGTCATAATGCACAGCACCATGTTTGGTTAAAACCTAACACAACATATCAGGACAAAAACTTCAGCATTATTATGATTATGTATTTTCTCATTTTGAGGTTTTGGTTTGAATTCAGTTTAGTTTCCAGAGTGGGTTTACTCGTTTTAATTTGGTTTTTATTGTTTAAAAAAGCTTAGTTTCAGTTTTTATTAGTTTCAGTGTTAGTTTCAGTTTTCTTAATTATTATAATATGAACAGTATTTGTTAGGGGAAGATTTAAGATATTTATATCAGAAATTACATTACAAAAACATCACTTTGTGAAGGCAGATGAATCACAATCATGTAGACAGATGCACCAAAGCCTCATCAGACAGACTGTCTGACCAAATTTAACCCAACTGATAAAGACTAGAACTAAGGACATTTCCTGTATATTTTTATTTTATTTTAGTTCGTTTCCTAAGCCCACAATGTTGTTTTATTTGGTTTTTAGTTTAGTTTTAGTTAACTATAATAATCTTGAAACACTTCATACCATCTGTCAAGCATGGTGGTGGAGGCATGATGATTTGGATTTGGTTTGCAGCCACAGAACCTGGGAACATTGTGTCACTAAGCCAACCATGAACTCTGTTTACCAAAGTATTGTACACTGATCAGACGCAACATTATGACCACTGGCCTAATATCACGTTGGTCCCCCTTTTGCTGTCAAAAGTTTTGGACCACTTTTTGGACCACTTTTGATAGATACTGACCACTGCAGACCAGGAACACCCCACAAGACCAGGAACACCCAACAAGAGCTGCAGTTTTGTAGATGCTCTGACCCAGTCGACTAGCCATCACAAATTGGACCTTGTCAAACTCACTCAAATCCTTACACTTGCCCCTTTTTCTTGCTTCTAACACATCAACGTTGAGGACAAACTATTCATTTGTTGCCTAATATATCCCACCCATGTATAGGTGCCATGATGAAGAGATACTCAGTGTTATTCACTTCACCTGTCAGTGATCATAATGCTACGCCTGATCAGTGTAGAATCAAATGTCATCTTTCTGACAGCTAAAGCTTGGCTAAAATTGAGTCATAGAAACGGACAACGATCCCAGACACACCAGCAAATTTAATGTCTGAAAAAGAAAAGAATCAAGATGTTGCAATGGCCCATTCAAAGTCCAGATCTCAACTAAACCCAAATGCCATGGCAGGTCCTTAAGGAAGCTGTGCATAAATGAATGTCTGCAAATCTCTGTAACTGAAGCAACACTGTAAAGAAGAGTGGGCCAAAATTCCTCCACAATGATGTGAGAAAGTGATAAAGTTCACAGACAATGATTAATTGAAGTTACTATAGTTAAAGGTGGTTCTCCAAGCTGCTGAATCTAAGCTGTACTTTTTCACAGGACTGCATAGAATCCTATGAACACCAGTCAAACCTGAATTTTACAAAGTTTGGTGACCCTGCATGTTTTAATGGGCTGATAACATTCAAAATGGGGGTGACAAGTAGATATGCCGTGATAAAGAAACTATTGTAAACGTCTACAGTTGGTGTACATGCTTATGTTTCTGGTATTTAGATGTTATTCTCCCTTTTATCTTTGTTTGATTTACAAGTTAAGTTCACCTTACCATGGAGGGTTGAATCAGAAAGGGCATCTGGTGTAAAACCTCTGCCAAATTACTAATGCTGTGGCGACCTCTTGGGAAAAATACAAGAGCGCAGCCAAAGGTGCCTTTAGTCTTTGTCAGGCCATGCTGTACATGTCTATCATTTTAATTCAATTCTTCTTCTTCTTCTGCAATGGATAGTCCCTCCTTTGGTTTTACCATGCATTGTCTTTACTTTAAAATTTTTCCCTTGCATTTGATTTTATGTGGATTACTTTTTACCTTTTGGTAGGGGTATGTCTTGAGGTGGGCATAGGTTAGCACTGGTGTTTCTGATTTCTGCTTCTGCTCTGCCGTATTTTGGATGTTTTGGATGTCCATTCCATTTATTTTGAAGCTTTAGTTATTTGCAAATAAATTGCATTATTATAGCTCAAGCTACCCACTATTACAGAAGTAATTAAAATCATTTGGGACATTAAAGTGATATCCACATCAATGACTCAATAACTATGATCCAATAATATAACGTATATGAGTCTGAAAAGTGCCAGTCTAATCAGAATCAGAATCAGAATACTTTATTAATCCCTCGGGGGTATGTGACAAGTATGTTTACTTTAAATATATTTTGATTATGCAACTTGTGCCCTTGTTACAAATCTGGAGTGTTGGTGTGAAGAAACAAAGAGGAAACCTGAGTGACTGGCAGTGACCACACAAAGAGATTAACAGACACCAAGGCAATGACCGAGGCAGAAACAGGACACATTAGGTTGACTAGCGGAACAGGACGCAGGACGGTGACGAGATACAAGTCAGGGGAGGAAGTAAAACTAAATAAAGCACAGGACACAAAAAGTCTGTCTAAGTAAAACAGGGAGTTCAGCAAATAACAGTCATAACTGAAGAACATAAGCTATGCTCACACTGCAGGCAAAAGTGGCCCGATTCCAATTTTTGTGCCCATTTGTGACCCGTATCTGATTTTTTTATGACAGTCTGAACAGCACAGATCTGATTTCTTTTAATTGGACTCAGGCCACTTTCATATGTGGTCCTAAATCTGATATGTATCTGATGTTTTTCAAAGCCACCTCAGTCAAATTTCATCATAGTTCTGCACCGGAGGAGACCAGATGCGACAAGATCAAATGTAAGCAATGAACAAAACAAGGATGACAGACACCACATGTGGAACCAGCTCCCAGTTTGTATTCGGGAGACAGACACTATCTCTACATGTAAGTTTAGGCTTAAAACTTTCCTTATTGATAAAGCTCATAGTTAGGGCTTAGTTATGCTGTAATAGGGCTTCTGGGGGGCCTCTTATGATGTGCTGAGCATTTCTTCTCCTGCCACCTCTTTTCACTCCTGATGCATTTATTTGCTACTGCTGCATGTCATTAAATGTTGTCTTCTCTCCCACAGTCTGTCTATCTTTGCTCTCCTTTCTCTCTTCTTTTTCCCCTCTCCCCTAACTGGTCAAGGCCGATGGTTGCCCTTCCCTGAGCCTGGTTCTGCTGGAGGTCTCTTCCTGTTAAAAGGGAGTTCTTCCTTCCCACAGTCGCCAAGTGCTTGCTCGTAGGGGATCGTCTGATTGTTGGGGTTTTCTCTGTAATACTGTAGGGTCTTTACCTTACAATGTAAAGCACCTTGATGCAGCTTTTGCTGTAAATCTAAATAAAGCTGAATTGAATTAAATGTGCAGCATCTATATTTATGCTGTAAACACAGCAAGCTGTGTGTGACTTCATGTCTTCTTCTGAGCATAAGCCGCTTCAGGGACATAGACTGTTCACACTGGAGTCTGATGGCGGTCGCATTTAAACTGTAATGTTAAATACCGCGCAAAAAAAAATCACATCTCAGCAAAAAATCGGAGTTGGCCAACAGTATGAACGTAGCCATAGACATGAGACTGAACTTAACAGAAAGATGAGAGCATAGGAGGATAACAGAGGGAACTAACAAAACACAAACGGCCTAGAACTAAGACATAACCAGAACTAAGACTCAGAACAAAAACAGATATGAACTAAGCTGGAACAAGAACTGAGACTTAAAATTTTAAATAATAATGAAAGATACTTAAAACTTAACAATAAGCAATATTTTGAAACTTAAACCAGAATACATAGAAACCCAGGGACCACAACACCACTATTAAGCTAGGGTAGGGTTATAACTTTTACTTAGTAAATAAGTCTAAATACATTTTTTTTCATTTTGCACAATATTAAATATTTGTTTGAACTCTTGTACACCAGAACTTTATGAAACAAATCTGATAATAAGACACAGGGCTGGACATGAGCCTGAAAAATATACCCATTTTTTCTACTCTGATTTTATCAGAATTCTGATTTTATTTCTTAATGAATATCCTGATCTCCTCTGGGCCTGCCTGCCCTCCTTGTTCTTTGGTCTCCCCTGTGCCACTCCACATAAAGAATTCTGGAAACACTTCATCCCCCTGGAATTAGATTCTGTGGTTTTAGCTTTGTAAATAAAGCTCTCTTCTGCATTTATCTTTTTGATATCTGCATTTTTAATCCATATAGAACTAACAAAAATGTCCTGCTGTGCACAGATTGTTTTTCTGACATCTGAAGTGAAGAATGACCTTAAAATTTCCAGTTTTCTAATTTAAATTAGCTTTACTAAAATAACATTTTCTATTCAGGGAATTTGTTGATGAAGATTTGTTATAAATATCCCTCGTTGTAAGTTTAATTCAGTTTCTATGGATACCAAATTGTTGCTATGTGACAGAATTGAAACATGAGCTGGAGAGTGTATGTAGTATGTATCAACATGTGATAAGCATACAGTTTGATGTACCTTTATTTATAAAAGGAAAAAACATTGCATTACAATATGACCACAATAGGCACAACTATTTCACTAAACTGGTGTTTTGGATGCTCCCTTAAAATGCTTGGAAATTTAGATTTTAGTATTGGTCACTTTAGCAATATGTAGCAGACTGAATACAAATGTTCTGCTTTTTACTAAAAAAACATTATACACATGAGATCTGATTCCTAATTAGACTAAAGTCAGTGGTGAGGATTAACCATTCCTTTTGTTCTGAATACTGAATATGACCTGTTAGGCAAAGAGCTCAGATTAACTGAATACCCAATTAGTCACGGTTCATTAATTCAGTAAGGCTGGGTCCAAGGTTTTATTTTCTTGTTTTTCTTTTTTCTGCATTGTTTGAAGCCTCTTTGTTTTCATGATTAGGCTTCACAGAAACACATAGCGATTTTAAAAAAATCTAATTACTGGGGGGAACGCACAAATATGCCAGAAAGTTTTTTTTTTCCCTCACTCGCTCTCACTCTGTCTCCTTCTGTTCTGCCTCTCTGTATGTCTACTTTAAGAGTGAGGAGTCAACGTCTGCTGTTAGTGTTAAGGAGAAGTCAGCTTATAACTCAGCAGGTCTGTTGATCACTATGGCTTTGATTATAGCTGTGCAAAATAACAGCTCCCCTCTCAACACAATCTGTGCAGGCAATCCTCTATCTGCTCTGCTGTGTGCCATTTAATGTGGTCCCATGTCTCTGTGGTGTTTCTGTGATGATGGCTATTATTAGCAAATTATAACAATGCTATTCTTTCAAATGTCGCTTGGTTTAATTACAGAGAAAAAGTATTTATTAATGATTTTTTTGCTTTGCTTGAAGTCTGTGTTAGATAAATAACACCAATCCTTACTGCTGTTCTTGTCACCATCTCTATAACTGTTTTTTTTGTGCAGAAAATGCATTATAGACTGCAGCTGACCAGATATGAATATTTAATCTGAAATTGAAGGTTTGGTTGAGATTCTTTGGTTGTGTTTGTTTCCAGTTCTCACATGGGAAGTTGGCACAACCATGTTGAATTTTTTTCAGATTCTTCACTCAGACTCATATTTCTGCTGGATGTAAATTAGATCTTAGATGTATAAGTGAGATGAAGTAACTGTACATCTGTGGTGTCACTTCTCAGCTTGACAGATTTTATTCCCCCTTAAAGACGATATGCCCTGTTAAGTAATGGGTACAATTATAAATGATAAAGTTTTTAAGAGTTTTTAATAAGGAAGGAATAATGTTTATAGGTTGTGAAAGCTGTTCATTTTTCCCATTTATCCATTTTCTTAACTGCTTATTCAATTTAGGGGCATAGTAGGATGACCATTCAAAGCTGCACTATATGGACAAAAGTATTGAGTCACCTACATTTTACAGCTACAGGAGTTTTTATGACCTTCCAATTTAAATCCATAGGCATTAATATGGAGTTGGTCCTCTCTCTACCTCTCTATTGGAAGGCTGTCAACAAGATTTTGGAGTGTGTTTGTGGGACTTTTGCCCCACTGACCTTGATCAAAGCAGCCTGACTCGCAACTTCCATTCTAGTTCACCCCAGAGGTGTTTGATGGGGTTGAGGTCAGGGCTCGGTATGGGCCAGTCAAGTTCTTCCACAACAAACTCATCCAGCCATGACTTTATGGACCTTGCTTAGTGCACTGGGGAGCAGTCATGCTGTAGTAGAAAAGGGCCTTCCCCAAACTGTTTTCACAAAGTTGAAAGTGAATTGCCCAAAATTGCTTTTTGAGCTAAAGCATTAAGATGGCCAACCCCAGAAAAACAACCCAATAACATTATTGCTCCTCCACCCAACTTTACAGTTGGCACAGTGCAGTCAGGCAGATCACATCCAGGCATTCATCAAATCCAGACTCTTTCATCAGATTGCCAAATAAAGAAGTATGATTCTTCACTCCACAGAACATGTTTCTACTGCTCCAAAGTCCAGCGACAGCATGCTTTACACCATTCCATCCAACACTTGGTATTGTGCTTAGTAACGTAAGGTTAGAATGCAGCTTCTCAACTATGAAAACCCATGCTCCGAAGCTCCCACAGTTTTTATGCTGATGCTAATGCCAAAGGAGGTTTGGAGTTCTGCAGTTGTTGAGTCTGCAGAGTACTGGTGACTTTTATGCAGTATGTGCCCCAGCGCTTGGTGACTCTGCTCTGTAAAGTCACCAAGATCTGCAACTTTGTCACTGAGCTGCTGTGGTTCCTAAACAAATCCAGACCTATTTTTAGTGAGCAATTTCAAAATGTTTGCAAAGGCAGACTTCATGGCTTAGTGTTTGATTTTATACACCTGTACTAATAGAACCAAATGAAACACAAGAATTCAATGATTAAGAGGTGTGGCCCAATAATTTTGTCTATATAGCGTATAAAAGATGTTTTTGCAAAGTAGAGTGTCTTCACCAGCAGTCTTTCTCTTGGCCACAAGGGTCAATTCCTCTAATTGAAAACGATCCTTCAACACCCTTTCATTTATCCCTGTTAACACAGTAAATGCATTCCTGATGAGATAATAGTCTCAGTTGCTAGTATTTCGTCTCTGCTGAATATAAAATGATTATTCATATTCATACTTTAGATACAATATAATATAAGTTGCTACCACAGATCCACTGTGCACATCTGATTTGAAAAAAAAAACCATTGAGATGATAATCAGTGATTGATGCCACAATGGACATCTTTTATGTACAGTCTGAGGTTAACCATCATAGTTTGATGTGTTAGCGCCCTGACATTTGGTCTAGGTCTTTAATCAATCATTATATCATTTACAGCAAAGCAGCGAATTTTAGTCTTGGTCTCTCAGTTAATCACTTGACTGTCAAGTGCAAGAAAATGAATAATGCCCATTGTACTGTGCATCAATCTACTGTATGGTGGAAATGCCTTTATTTGTATATAGAAAAACACAAAGATAGGCATCAGGTGATAATTCAACATGTGCTATCACAGTACATGTATAAGCCCTCTGCTTTTTTTTCAGTGTTTTTATTGAGGGGAATAAATACATGCTTTCCACATTTTGGAGGGGACGTGTATCACCCCCCCCTGGAAATCTACACCTACGATTGAATTAACTGTCAAAAAAGTCACAGAACACCATTCTTTTGGATATTCCAGTCTCTTGAAGTATGTTTTTGTGTGTTTGGGTGATGTTTGGCAACTGTGTGTGAGGCTGAAAGATGGGAAGTGCCTTTTTGGTCTGCTGAAAGGAAAAATGTTGTTTGGAAATGGTTTGAATTCCGAGATATAACAACTGATGTCACTGCTATTCTCCTGAGATGCTCCTACAGTTGAATGCATGCGAAATGTGAGAGGCCATCATAACAGAGGTCTGTGTAATTTAACTTACTGGCAGCACTTCACTGAAAACACTCGATGTGCTCTGTGACAACAACTAGACAATAACACAAGATACAAAAAGAAATAAAAACCACCATTGTGAGAAAATGCCTTCCCACCATTAACTTCATACTGCTTCCTTGATAGCCAGAAACAAACTGAAGGTGAACACTGAGATAAGATATATTAGGTTGAAAGCAGTACCAGCCATATCACTACATAGGCTTGCTGTATGTTTCTTCGGAGTAACATGGCATGATGGCTTTAAACAAGCAGAAAAAATTTAATTAGTTATTGTGTGCTTCAGAAAACACCCTCTCATGTGTAAACTGTTTGCTCTTTCAGCCTTTTACAGCTCATTTGGTACCAAGGCCATTAACTATAACCACCAATTTTTTTTAGGCCTTAAAAAATAAATCCTGCAAGAATGTTTAACAGGAATACTAGGTTTATGGTGATCCAGTTCTATTAGGTAATTAGGTTTTATCTATGCTAATACTAAAAAAGTGATAGTAATTCAAATTAGGAAGCTCAGATAAGATCGAGGACATTATGTAAAAGACACAATTATCATTAAGTACAATAAGTGAATGGAAATGTCATTAGTCACAAGATCAGTGGACAAGTGTCTTAATCCTGCATCCTGTCTAATGGCCAGCAGACTCCTCTGGTCCCCAAGTGTGAGTGCAGAAAGGTCTATGGGAAAATTACTCTTTGGATCATCTTCATCTATGACCTCACCAGACACTTTTCTCATGGGTTTATAGTCTTGATTGCCAGTATACACAACTATGAGACACAAAGGATAGTGCAAAAATAGTACAATAGCTGACATTTAAAACACTGAAGACAAAAACAATGAACAAGGAAGAACAATTATGCAGCCCTGGTGTAATATAAAGTGCAAATGATATTAAGAAAATAGAGATGTAAAAGTACAAGAAAAAGTATATATTTAATATATTTACATATAAACAGTTTGGCATTTCATGGGATTGTCTACGTGTAACTTTATAGTCCAGTTCCTGCGAACTGAGCTGTCTGATTGCTAGTCGGAAATAACTGTTACAGTCTGGGAGTGAGGGTGCAAATGACAGATAGGAAGAGGATGAAGAGTTTGTGTGAGGGGTGGGTGGGGTTGGCCACAGTGCTGGTGACTTTACCATACTAGATACAGCTGCTCAGGATCCTCTCGATAGTCCCTCTGCAGAATATTTCAAGGCTGGGTGGTAGACTATGGGATTTCCACAGCCTTCACAGAAAGTAGAGACACAGCTGGGCTTGTCTGGCTATGGAGCTGGTGTTTAGGAACCAGGAGAGATTTTCTTTCAAAGGAACGCTGAGGAATTTGGTGGTCTTGATGATCTTCACAGAGGATCTGTTGATGTTCAGAGGAGAATGGACACGTCGTGTTCTCCTGAAGTCAACAATCATCTCTTTGTCCACATTCAGAGCCAGATTGTTGACTCTGCACCTCCTCTCTGTATGCTGATTCACCATTCTTGCTGATTAGACCTACCATGGTCATGTCACCAGCAAACTTATTGTTAATTGCTAAGTTGGATCTACCCCTGGCTTGTCACATCCAGTTATAAAACACCAGAATGGCCATAATAAAAATGCTTCACTCAAGGCTTTATAGCATTGATTGTTGAGACATTTCACTTAAAACCACAAATATGAGCCTAATGGAATTGCAGCAACAAAAGCTAGGTAATTACATCTTTTAATCTTAAATATCCAAAATTTGACAGAAGTCCCTCCAACTGTATTATTGTCAGAATATTTCTGGACCAAAGTTTTTGCCTAACTGACAATCAGCAAGATATCGAGTAGAAATGCTGAGTTTTCATCAACAATGCAATCACAGAATACTGTATGTTTCAAGCAAAGGGTGAGGTCTATCATGACCACCAACCCTGCACCCACATGGATGCCCACCTTTAACTGAAAACAACAAACACACACCTACTGACAGCTGCTAAAAGCCAGTGTGAAAAGCACAGGAAATTGCAGTACAAAGTGAAGTAGGAGGTCTGTAGAGAAAAAGAAGAAAGAAAACATCTAACATAACAATGGCAAGGTAGATTTATTGTAGCTGAATATATTGTATGTGTATTATCATTTATTTAATAAAATATTTGCCATTACCGTACAACAGATGGGGGTATTATCGAGCATTGTTTTAAAATAGCACCTTTTACATAAATCCACATACATATATTCAGCGTATTTCCTACCGATTAGCCCCCTGAGGACTGCAGTGTGAAGAAAGCATTATATAAACACAGGACCTTTAACACTGGTGCCTGTGGAAGGAAGTATAGAAATGAACTATATATCAGTGTGTTGCTTGTGTTGGTGGTGGGCGGCAGCTGTATTTACCAGAGGAGCCTGTTTCCTCTGATTTAATGAGCCTCAGGATCACTTCAGAGCTGATGTCACTGTTAACCTAGGAGCAAGAGAGGGATTTCGCCACCTGGTGATAATAGATAATGAACCAGTTGAACAGTTTGCTTTGCTCTCCACATTATTTGCTTTTATTTTGTCACTGTAAGTGTAAATTAAAGTGTGTTCTTATCGGGACATTTATCATTTGATACTGAAAAGCTATGTAGTGATGTAGCTTGCGGTATATGTGCATACTGAACTAACTCTATGTAAGTAAATTTCAGACATAAAAAGGAGGGAGAAAACAAAACAAGATACACCAGAATTAAAAAAAACAGCCATCTGCTGCAGCTCTCCTGTCTCTGTTCCCCACCAATCAAATGACTACATCCTTACAGTCTTGTGATAAAGTTTTCACAGGACTCTGTGCAGTCATGTGAAAAACTCAGTACACCCTATGATTATATAGCTTGTAGAAACACTTTTGGTAGAAATAACCTGAAGTAATTTTTTCTATATCACTTTGAGTCTTTCACATCAATGTGAATGAATTTTGACCCACTCTCTTTTAGAACGTCGCTTCAGCTGATTGAGGGTTTCGAGCATTCATTTATGCACAGGCCACTTAAGGTATTGCCAAAGCATTTTACTCAGGTTGAGGTCTGGACTTTGATTGGGCCATTGGAAAATGCTGATTCTTTTCTTTTTAACCATTCTGTTATAGATTTGCTGTTGTACTTGGGATCATTGTCCTCTTGCATGACCCAGTTTGGGCCAAGCTTTAGCTGTCAGACAGATGGCCTCACATTTGACTCACTGACTGCAAGGTGCCCAGGTCCTGTGGCTGCAAAGCAGGTCCAACTCATTCCCCATCCACCTTGTGCTTGACAGTTGGTATGCCGTGTTTGGTTTTCACTAAATGTGGCTCTGTGCACTGTGGCCAAACATCTACACTTTGGTTTCATATGTCCAAAGGAGATTGTTCCAGAAGTCTTGTGGTTTGTTCAGATACTGATTTGCAAACCTAAGCTGCCAGATTCTTTTCAGAGAAAAAAAGTCTACTGGCAACTGTTCCAAAAAATCCATACTGTTTCACTCCTTCTCTAATTGTGTTGTCATGAACTTTAACATTTAACATGCCTGTAGAGTCTGAGATGTAGCTCTTAGGGTTTTTGAAACTTGTTTGAGCATTGCACAATCTGACCTTGGGGTGATGTCCATTCCTGAGAAGACTGTGGCATTATGTTAACACACAACTGAATGTTCCAGACCATTCAGTCATTCATCCATCTTCTTCCGCTTATCCAATTCAAGGTCGCGGGGGGCACTGGAGCTTATCGGAGTACCATGGGGCGAAGGGCAGAATACACCCTGGACAGGTCACCAGTCTGTCACAGAGCCGACACAGAGACAGACAACCATTCACGCTCACATTCACACCTACAGTCAATTTAAAATTGCCGATAAACCTAACCCCTGTGCTTGTCTTTGGACTGTGGAAGGAAGCCCGAATACCTTGAGAGAGAACATGCAAACACCACACAGAAGGGCCTAAGCTTGCCAGC
>VUQH01082186.1:0-16954 GCA_015106775.1 Etroplus canarensis | reverse complement strand
TGGCGCTACCCTTGTATGGGGCACCAGGTCCTGAGGGAACGCTATATCATTTCACTGTGTATTTATATGTAGTTGAAATGACAATAAAGTAATCTAGTCTAATCTAATCTAATCTAAGCTACTGGTAGCTAGAGCAGTCACCCGAGACTGTAAGAGCAGACTGACCAATCTGTGCACCACCTGGACTGACTATAAAAAAAGTCTATGACTCAATGCCTCACATATAATTTACTTTACGTTATCCCTTTGTCATAAGTCCTGTACGACGATCATTACCGGGTCTTCATTTATTTTGTAGTTTTAGCGCATGGCTATGGAGTGAGTGAGGTCAGTGTCACATGAATCCTGGAATGCCTAGAAACACAGAAAATCAGCAGGACCCTAAGAGCCTTTAAGAGCTAGGAACTCAATGGGGATATGTAAGACAACACAAGAGGCCAACTTCAAGCGATAGCACAAATTACCATCAAGTGCAGGATTTACCAAGGAGATGTACTGTCCCCACTGCTGTTCTCAATAGGCCTGAACCCCCTCAGCCAGATCATCAACAAGACTGGCTATGGATACCAACTATCAAATGGAGTAAACATCAGCCACCTCCTCTACATGGATGACATCAAGCTGTATGCCAGAAGTGAATGAGACATTGATTCACTGATCCACATCACCAGGATCTACAGCAATGACACTGGAATGTCATTCAGACTGGAGAAGAGTAGTCAGATGGCAACAAAAGGAGGGAAGGTAGTCAGAACTCCTCATTAGGAGGCAGCATAGCAGACACTGAGGGCATTAAGTACCTTGGAATCCAGCAGGCAAATGGTAACCATGAAGAAGTCACTAGAGAAACCGCAACTGCCAAATACCCACAGAAAGTCAGGCAAGTCCTGAGAAGTCAGTTAAATGGAAAGAACAAGATCAGGGCAATCAACACCTACGCCCTGCCAGTCATTAGATACCCTGCTGGGATAATAAACTGGCCAAAGGAGCAGAAAGAAGCCACTGACATCAAGACAAGAAAGCTTCTTACAATGCATGGAGGGTTTCATCCCAAATCCAGCACCCTGAGACTATATGCTAAGCGGAAGGAAGGAGGCCAAGGACTAGTGAGTGTCAGAACCACTATCCAGGATGAATCAGCAAAGATCCATGAGTACATTAGAAAGATGACCACAACTGATTATGTGCTTGGTGAATACCTCAGGCAGTAGAAACCCAGGATAGAAGAGGAGCAAGAATGGGAAACATCATGGAAGGACAGGCCCCTGTACAGCATGTAGCACTGGCAGAAATAAGAAGAAGTGACTGATATCGAAAAATCTTACCAATGGCTGAACAATGTTGGACTGAAAGACAGCACAGAGGCACTAATCATAGCAGCACAGCAACAAGCTCTGAGCACCAGATCGATAGAGGCTGGGGTCTACCACACCAGGCAAGACCCTAAGTGCAGGCTGTGCAGAGATGCCCCAGAGACAATCCAGCACATAACAGCAGAGTGTAAGATGCTAGCGGGCAAGGCATACTTGGAACACCAAAATCAAGAAGATGGCATAATGTACAGGAACATCTGCACTGAGTTTGGCTTGGAAGTCCCAATGTCAAAATGGGAAACACCTCCAAAGGCGGTTGAGAATGACCAAACTAAGATCCTGTGGGACTTCCAGATACAAATGGATGAACTGGTAATGGCTAACCAACCGGACATAGTAGTGGTGGACAAGCAGAGAAAGAAGGCCGTAGGGATAGATGCAGAAATCCCAATTGATGGCAACATCAGGAAGAAGGAACACAAGAAGCGTGAGAAATATCAAGGGCTGAGAGAAGAACTAGAAAAGCAAGAATGCAAGCAAAGGTTTACAAGATGGTAGTAAGACCTGCATTGATGTACAGTTTGGTGGCACTGACAGAAAGACAGGAGGTGGAGCTTGAGGTGGCAGAGTTGAAGATGTTGAGATTTTTTGCTGGGAAGAGGGGTGAAGAGAGTGCAGGATTGCGTGTTGGCAGGTCTCAGGGGTATTTTGTGACACAAGGATAGCAGTAATAGTTTACAAGATGAGGTGAAACCTGGTATAATGTGTAGTTTGGAGACAGTGGCACTGAAATAAGACAGGAGGCAGATCTTGTCTCCCCGCACTCCACCCTGTATGCACTCTCTTCCTCACCTCTTTTATGCACTGTCCGTTGCTTTGGATGGTTGACCCCAGGTTGACCCCAGGTAGTCAAACTCATCCACCTTCGCTGCTTCTACTCCCTGCATCTTCCCAAATTAAACAATTCCTCTTGAGTGGGTGTAGATGCAGATGAGCAGGTAGATAATGGAGTTGAGGACGCCATTATCTACTGTACCTGCTCAACTGTGTCTACACCCACCTGGACAAGCCACTGAACACTATGAGGGTCATGTTTTTTGACTTCCTCAGTGCATTCAACACCATCAGGCCAGCTCTACTGGGTGAGAAACTGACAGCGATGCAGGTGGATACCTCCCTCGTGGCCTGGATAATAGACTATCTGACTGGCAGACCACAGCATTGTGTGTCGGACAGTGTGGTCAGCAATATCGGAGCCCTGCAGGGGACTGTTCTCTCTCCCTTACTCTTTACCCTCCATGTCACAGACTAACTACTGCACAGAGACCTACCACCTTCAAAAGTTTTTTGATGACTCTGAAATAATGGAGTGTATCAGAGAGGGTGATGAGGATGAGTACAGGACTGTAGACAACAACTTTGTCATGTGATGTGAACAGAGCCTTTTACAGATTAACGTGACAAAGACTAAAGAACTGGTTGTGGACATGAGAAGGACAAAAACACCAGAACCCCTATTTCTGTGTAGAGATAGTGAAGGACTATGAATACCTTGGTGCTCACACTGACAATAAACTGGACTTCACTAAACACACACAAGCCATCTACAAGAAGGGCCAGATCCGTCTCTAGTTTCTGAGATGACTCAGATCCTTCAATATCTGCTGGACGATGCTCAGGATGTTTTATGAGTCTCTGGTAGACAGTACCATTCTCTATGCTGTCGTGTGCTGGGGCAGCAGACTAATAGTGGCAGACAGCAATAGACTCAACAAACTGATCTGCAAGGCCCTTAATGTTGTGAGTGTGGAGCCGGACTCTCTGACAGTGGTGTCAGAGAGGAGGATGCTGTCCAAGTTAAGGACAATATTGGACAATCCTTCACACCCTCTCCATGACGTGGTGGACAGGTATAGGAGCATGTTAATCAGCAGACTTATTCCCCCGAGATGCACCACAAAATGACACAGGCAATCATTCCTACCTGTGGCCACCAAACTCTATAACTCCTCACTGTGACGCTGACATTTTCATATTGTAAATAGTCATATTTTACATATTGTACAGTGTTTAACTTTAGAGTTATTTATGCAATTCATACAGACAGATTTATTTTTTAGCATATCAAATGTACATCTACTGCCTTCTAAATTTATCTTTATTTATATATTACTGAGCATCTGTAACAAAATAAGTTTCCTCCCTGGGATTAATAAAGCATTCTGATTCTGATTGAATTATTGTTGAATTATAAACCCCCCCCCTTCTCTGTAAGAGAAATAAAAGGAGAACAGATCATTCATCTTCTTCTGCTTGTCCAGTCAGGGTCGCTGAGGGCGCTGGAGCCCACCCCAGCTGTCATAGGGGTACACTCTGGACAGGTTGCCAGTCTGTCGCAGAGCCAACACAGACAAACAACCATTCATACCTACGGTCAATTTAGAATTGCCAATTAACCTAACCCCTATTGCATGTCTTTGGAATGTGGGAGGAAGCTGGAGCACCTGGAGAGAACCCACACAAACACGGGGAGAACATGCAAACTCCACACAGAAGGGTCAAAGGCAGCCAGCTGTTGGATTTGAACGTGGACCCTCTTGCTGTGAGGCAACAGTGCTAACCACTGCGCCACCGTGCTGCCCCATATGTTACTACTACTAGAACACAGTTTTGTCTTTAAGCAGGTATAACTATTTATTTTAGTCATTCAGATGCATTCACTTCTATTCCTTGACTCTTTCATGAGTCCTTGAAGTGGACTGAAGCTGACTTTGGTACAATTGCATTAACAGGAAGTGACCAGGCTCTCCATAGAAAGATTCTGTGTAACAGTAACTATCATTTTTTTTCTTTTTATCATTTATTGCATAATAGATGCACATAATTTTGGTTTCCGTATCTTTGAGCAAAAACAAATCAGCTCATGTTAATGTTATTTAAGTTATTAAGTTATTAAATGTTTTGTGCTTATCTTTTCTATTGGTTCAGAAGTTTTCATGCGCAGCTACAGATGTCCTTACAGGTCAAAAACTCAAGAGTTTTTTTTTTCAGACATCTGAGTTCAATTGATCAAAACATATATTAATGCAAAATGTTCCACACACTTACTTATACTGCTACTGAGCTACAGTGTTTATGACATTGCATGGAAATTGTTTCCACACAAAGTAAAGATTTGTGGTAAAAAGAATTTGCTATAAACTCTCTTAAATGGTGTCACTGTGATCAACAGTCACCACTAATTACCCACAGCACAATCTCTAAATATGATCTGTAAATATTATTAACACCCATTCCCTTGATAACAGTGCGTCTAATGTCCTACAAATGATCTGTTAGAGGATATATTTTATTCTGATAACATTCTGGATAATTGTAATGGTGTCTTTCAAAGCACTGCAGCATCTGCAGCACTTCCTGTAAGAGTTACTATTTGAACTGAAGAAGCTTGTGTGTTTATGAAGCTAACTGGGTCACTGCAAGCAGATCTCAAATCCCAATACCACTGCAACTTATCTGTTGGACTTCAATTATAGCTTCAAAATGATACTGCTGCCCTCAATTTCTCACAGAATCCAAGGATGCTGTTGTGCATGGTGGTGTTTACACTTTGAAATGATTAAAAAATGCATACATCTTCAGTGGCATCTAAATAGGTCTAAGTTGAGCAAGATAGTGTCTAATCTTTTCCTCTCAAGAACATCTAATTTGGTATTTCAAAGTGCCTTCAAACATAAAGTTTTCTAGACTGCTATTAATTATCTAAGTTGAGCAAAACAAAACAGCTGAAGGTTAATTACTTTCTGCACAACTAATTTCCATATATGTGCATATTTTTTCAGCATGGAGCAATGTGAATGCTTTGACTTTTTATAACTAACAAAATAGTAAATATTTCACTACATATTGAAATGCCATTTTCTTCTTAAACATGGTGCCACGGTTTCTGCTGCAGCTCGTCAGTTCAGCCACAGTAGCGGCACCATTAGTTTCACCATCTCAGCATGAATCAGGTTAGACCCTAGGGCTGTAACAGAGGGACTCCTTCTTCTCATGGACTACCAGTCTTTAATTTTAATTTTAGCTTATGACACAGCCTGGGTTTCCTTGTTAAGTGGTAACACTTGAGAGATTATTAATTTGCTCCCAAGCTGTATATTAAAGCTGTACTTTCATCTTAATAACCAGCGTTTTTTACCTCTGCTTCTTTTGAGGATATTTGTTAAATATGATCTGATGTATTTTAATGTGATGTTAACATATTATCCATCTTGCATTGCTATTATTATGATTTTTAAAAGAAACTGTCTTTTTAAAAATGTGCTGCTCTAAATAAACAAGTTAAACTTCATGGACATGCTTCATTTAGGAATCATAAACCACTGTGAATCCCTTTCCCTGTCTTTGGTGTGAATAAAAGTGGCAATAGGTGCACTGGAAAGGCAACAACAATACAACCTCCAGAAAGGGAATGGTTTTGCAGGTGGTGGCCACAGACCATTGTTCTCATCTTAACCCTCCAGACTGATTTTTCTCTAGTTCTGCTTTTTACTTGTGTTCTTGTCACTACTGGCAGCATCAGAAGGTAGCTGCAGCCCTTTCAGGATGCACAGGTTGTCCAGCTCCTTCAGGACGGCACATCTATAAATGCTGCTCCAAGAGGGTTTACTGTGTCTCCCAGCACAGTCTCAAGACTGTGGAGGAGATATCAGGAGATGGGCCGTTACCTGAGGAGAGCTGAGCAGGGTTGTAGGAGGTCATCAGCCCAGCAGCAACACTGGCATTTGCTCCTTTGTACGAGGAGGAACAGGAGAAGCACTGACGAGCCCAACAAAATGACCTCTAGCCAGCTAACTGTGCATATTTCTGACCAAACTGTCAGAAATGGACACCCTGAGGGCCTGTTGTTTTTTATTCGTACCTCTGCTTGTAGTCCAGCACTGTGCAAATTAACTGATATTCTCTTGTGAATAGCAGAACTGGCAGGTGTACCACTGGAGCCCTGTTCTCTCTACAGACAAGAGTAGGTTCACACTGAGCACACGTGAGTATGGAGTATGGAGACACTGTGTTGAATGTCATGCTGCCTTCAACATTATCCGTGAAGTGGCGCCAGTGGCGGTCCTGGTGTACTTGGAAAATGCCAATCAAGCTCCATGGTGTTGACCTGTGAGCTCAGGTGCCACTGAAGGATGTTGGGACTTCGTGCCATGCTCATGGAGCTTGTTTCTGATAGCTTGGTCAGAAATATGCATGTGAATCGCCCACTGGAGGTCATTTTGTAGGGTTCTGGCTGTGTTTCTCCTGTTCTTCCTCACACAAAGGAGAAGATACTAGTTGTTATACTCAACTGATGCTTTTCTAAGGCTCTGTCCAGCTCCGCTTGTCCAAAAGCCCATCTCTTGGCATCTCCTCCACACTATTGAGACTGTACTAGGAGAAAAAGCAAAATTTCTTGTGATGGACGTGCCATCATAGAGGACCTAGACTACCTGTGTAACCTAAATGTTCTCCAGGTGCAGTCCCATGCTACCAGCAGTGACAAGGAAACTAGCAAAAGGCAAAACGAGAGAAAAAATCAGGCAGGAGGGATAAAGAGAGCACAATGGTCTGTGGCTGGCACCTGCAAAGCCAATCCCTTTGGGGGTTCTTTTTTAGGGGTCCTTCTTGTTTCCTCTCCAGTGCACCCATTGTCGCTTTCATTCACACCAAAGCGGGTGAAATTCACAATGGTTTATGCTTCCTAACTGGACAGACTGATATCCATTAGTTTAACCGACTGTGTGACAATGTGATGATCAAGTCTTCCTTAATTTTTTATGTATGTATCTATGTATATATGTTTTATAGCATATATGACCTGTGAGATGCAATTATGTTTCTATTGTCTGTACACATCTCAAAAAAGACCAGACAACAAGGAAAGTATCACATGAAACAGATGTTATCAATTTAAACAAAGTCTTATGTAGCTTGTCCTGAGACCTCAGTAGTTGTTGAAAAATATTAAGAAACCTAATTTAGATATACTATTCTTATAGGGTTTATTTATTATTATTAATTATTATTTTCAGGTATACAATGTCTTTTTTCCACAGTCAGTATATGAAATGTATATCAATGAGAATTAAATGAAACAATATACTTTTAAAATTCACTTCTTCAAGAAGCAGACAGTTCAATACATAAATACAATCTTGGGTGATGTGAGGCATCTATTGCAGTTTATTTAGTTTTTAGGTACTTTGGTAGTATTAAGTCAGATATCTTAGCCATCAAGAATCCTCCTTTTGCAGTGGTAAATAGAGCTTGGATGTCTATTACACCTATTGTTTATTTTATCTTCAAAAAGGAATTATTCATTTTTTTAAATCCAGTTAATGACTTACAGCAAAGCTTCTACACCAGATTTGAACTAATGCTGTTCTTTCTTCACCACCGAGAGAGCAAAACGCTCCCTGCTGGTTCCTTCTTCCGTTATAGAATATGGATTCAGCATAAATTCATTAAAATACCCGTGGAGGCCATGGGGAGTGCAGCCAATCAGGTGAACACTGAAGGAAATTTAAAATCTGTCCTCTGTTAGTTTTAGCAGTTGGTGGCATTAGGTTGAAATTTTTCCCCACTCTCCTTGTCACTGAGAAAAATCTTTCCCTGTGCTAACCACCGCCTATGGCCAAATTTAATCTGCACTTCCAAACAGAAACCAGTCATAACGACACAGAGAGTAGGGGGTTATTAAAAACTGAATCACAGCTAATTAAAGCTGGGCCGGAATAATAGGAATTAAGGCTGGGTAACAGGGCCCACAGAAATGAAATGTGAAATTTGGAAAGTAGAAACTGATCTTGATGGAAAAGAGACAGGAGGCTGAGGTTGGTATCTAATATGACACAACAGTCTGGTGATTTCAGCTTGACAACTTGCAGTCACTGCTGTAGCATAAGAAATGAGGAGTTTTTTTTATGTAAATAGCTCTTGGGGTCACTGCTACCTCAGTAAACATTCACAGGCTTACACAAATCAGGCACTGTGGGGCAGATATACAGCAAGTACGACTTAGTAGCTGTGTCCTCTGAGCCAAGTGGATGAAAAAAGACATTAGGATTAGACGAGTAAGTCTCAGTTGTTCTTTACAGGTTGTGACATTTCACAGCACAATGGGTATAGAGGACTTTTTTGTCCCTGTTATCGTGCCCTGACACGAATATGTAGTGACGTGCTTGTTAAGAAAGTAACAGCAGTCGCCTGAAATCAGTGTTACACCAGCCAGGACAGTAAATTCACTCTGAAGTGTTTTAGAAAGTGCTTAGAAAAGAAAATGCATTGTATTTTTTAAAATCATTATTCTTTTAGCTATATCATTATTATACAAAATTATAATGGCTGGAAAATGCATAAACTGGCCAAGATTCAGAAAGATGATCGCACACTGGGACCTTAGCAGTTATGCACACTCAGGATTGCATATACAGTTCTTAAAGTTCAAAGGTTTTACATACTGGTACATAATAAAAGATCATTTTGTCCTCAGTATATCTTAAAATTATGTACACGCTCAGACGAACGACACATTACATATTACACCTAGCTGTTTCTTGTATGACTGTATCAGTCTCTCACAATGTGGAGGAATTTTGGTCCACTCTTCTTTACAATCAATTCACTGAGATTTTTGGCCATCATGCACAGCTCTCTTAAGCCATTCTGTTGTAGATTTGCTGGTGTGCTTGGTACATTGTCCTGTTGCATGACCCAGTTTCAGCCCAGCTGTAGCTGTCAGACAGATGTTCTCACAATTGACTCTTGAATGCTTTGGTATACAGAGGAGCCTGTGGTTCGACTCAGTGACTGCAACGTGCCCAGGTTCTGCGGCTGCAAAACAAGCCCAAATCATCACCCCTCCACCACTGTGTTTTGTCAGTTGGTATGAGCTATTTGTGCTGATATGCTGTGCATTATGGCTAAACACTCCACTTTGGTCTCTTCTGTCCAAAGGGCTTTGTTCTGGAAGACTTGTGGTTTGCTGAGATGCAACTTCACAAACCTAAGCTGTACTGCCATGAACTTCAACATTTATCATACTAAGTGATACTTGTAGAGCATGAGAGGCATCTCTTCATTTTTTTGCAATTATTCTGAGTACTGCACTGTCTGACCTTGGGGTGAATTTGCTAAGACATTAACTCCTGGGAAGACTGGCAACTTCTTGAATGCTTTCCACTTGTGAATAGTCTTAAAGTGACAGGCTTCAAATTATTTGGAAATGGCTTTATGACCTTGATGATGGGCAGTAACAATCGCTTCTCGAAGGTCATTGCTGATGTCTTCCCTTCTTGGTGTTGCCTTAATGCACATCTGAATGCTCCAGACCAGCAAACTGCCAAAACTTCTGCTTTTATAGAGGTGGTCAAGCTGGCTGATGATCAATTAATCAAGTGGAATTGGGTTAGCAGAACCTGGCTGCGACTTACTCTCTTAATCTCAATGGAAGCAATAAGGGTTTATTTTTCACACATTGCCTCTAAATCATTGCTTAGTTTATATTAAATAAATAATGACACTGTGGAGCATGCCATGTGTTGTGATTCATCTGAGTTGTATTTACTTGTGATTGGTAAAACCTCTCTTTTTCACATGACTGTAGAACTGTAAGGAAGTAGTGTTGTCCATGTATTTGATGCCAGTTAATCTGTACATTATTATCAAATAATAAAACATACCTATCACAAGTTCCTAGAACCAGAAAGGATGCAAGCAGATGCCTAAATTTGGCCAAATAGTCCAGAATTTAAAAAAACTAAACAAATTAATAACACTGTAAGTTCAGCTAAGACAAGGGAAAGCAACAAGTTCCTGCACTTGAGAAGTTGGAATATCAAATGTTTGTCATGTTTGCTTGAACAGCGACCTAACTGATAAATCTACTCCCAGAACATGATGATTAATTTTCTTTCAAATAACTGATCAATTAAGTGAGTACTTGTTGCAGCTCTAGTTTCTCAAAACAAATCAGAAAAGCCACAAAATCTCCTGCTGAAATTTTATCATTGTTCGAGGTCTTTTCTGTTGCCCTAAAAATGATCAGGTAATCCCATTACTAAAAAGTTAAAGAGTTGTTAATCTATAAAACTGCACACAAAAACTTCCTAATGCCCAAAGTCTGCCCTTGGGCAATCCAAAACCTTAAAAATACTTTCATTTCCAGGAATTACTTATTTTCTGTTGTTTGTTAAAAAAAAAAAAAAACAAGCACAAAGAGTCTCCATCATTTCTGAGTGGTCTGTTCACATTCTGCAGAAGCTGTCCAGTTTTTTATACTTCCTGTTACTTTGTTATCTCTAATCCCCATGCCTGACTGCTGTGAAGCTCTGAAATTTCAGTTGCTAATAATACAATAAAACAATTTCTTCTAGTTAATGCAGATAAAAACAAATCTCATTGTCAGACTTCTTTCCTATGACTGCTCCAAAAATATTTTTCTAAATCTTTTCTGTGGTTCAGACTTCAGACCACAACAAGCCAATACCCTAAAGCTGCACATTTTTTCTGCAGGATTATGGTGGACAGCTTTCATTATTTCCAGTTAAAGATCAAAAATATGTAAATAACTAGGCACTAAATTCAAAGAATTCATTTTTAGGAATTTGTTCATTACCACTGACCACATTTTAATGCATCTTCTTCTCTCTCATCTTTATATTCTGGCTATCTTCTCAAGCGACTGATGTTAGTGGGTTGTTTTGTAGCATCTGAAATTCTAATCAGAATTAAATTTATATTACTGTAAAAAAGCGTATTAACTGGAGTATTATTCACAAAAATGTTAACGATGGAATTCATGGTACAGCATACACTGGTTTTAGAATCTGCCTGTCCAGGCCCAAATGCAAACTTTACCAATTACCTTGATGATCAAACAGAAACACTGTAGTTAAGGATAAATGTATTAATCTCCAGGGTAAACTAAAGGGAAACTAATTCCCTACGTTCAACACATCCTAAGCATTAGGAGCTGCACAGCACACTGGGGACCAACTCCAGAAGTAAACTAATGCTTTGGTGAAAGCGCAGTGAAGAAATACTGCTTTTTTTTTGTTGATGGTGTGAGAAACCAAAGCTTCTGGAGAAAACCTGGTGTAAAAACAGAGACAACGTGCGAACAGTGCATAGAATGGCCCTGCACTGACCTGATGGTTAACCCAGGAATCCCAAGAGGAAGCACAGTGGCTTAGTTTGCTCTGCTGGAATCAAAGCTGTAGCTTTCAGGAGGGACACAGGGTACATACTTCCCCCCCCAAGTTTCCCTCCCTCTTCATGTGAAACTCCCAGTGCTCAACTGAAACATATGCTTATGGTCTGGAACAAGCCTTTGTCTCTTAACAAACTTCACACTCTCTTTAGAGAATGCATTTTTACTCTGTAGACTGTCGCTTTTCTACCTGTCATCTAGGTTTCCCTGATATTGTCTGCTGTGCTTACCTCCCCTAACACATTCTTCCAAGCAAGCCTCTTTGGGACCCACATGAAGCTAATGCTGACAGCCAAACATGGCCCTGGTACCAGTATGAAATGGCTGCAGTGTGGGACCCAGATGGGATCCCAGTAGGCAAGCCCAAAGTCTGTTCTGAATGTGGGCTGCCCACACTAAGCAGAGAAGGGCCCCTGGGAGGTCCTTTGTGGACCTGCAGCTTTCCCACAATATGCCCGCACTCTAGCTGTGGGCTGCCTTACTGAGGCCCACATGTACCTCACATTTCATGATGGTATGGAGCTGCCTACAGAATTCCTTCACAGGGGACCATAAGGGCAAAATACTATCGACTCTGTATGGGGCACACATGGGTTTTGGGCTTGTCTACACAAAACCCAGAGATGGGCCCCAAAAGGGAAAACTACTGTGGGTCCTGTGTGGCGTAACCCACTTGTGGCTTGCATTTGATGAGTGTGGCTTTGCCCTGCCCACACAGTCCCAAAGTTCGCCCACACCTACCCACAGTGGGCATGCACAGACATGTTTGCTGGGACCTTGCTTAGACACACAAATTTGATATGCTGGTTAGTCTTTTAAATGTTAATCTTTTATTTTTTTATTACCTTTTGTTTCTAAATGTTAGTCCCAATGAAATGAAGGTTTTTGCTTTAAAACTACACATGAAATCTTCTTAAAAATCACCAGAACAGAGATACTATACCTACGTGGAGTGAAAAATGACTGTAAAAGTTAATGTTGTTTTCGCTTATTTTAATAGAAAATGAAAGAAGAACAGAGATTAAACAGCGTACATATATGTATACATTCCCCTCTTTAATAACTCACTAAAAATAAAAGAAAAATACAGCAATTTTATAAATATAGGGCCCCAAAAACACCTCAAAAACATATACCAAATCCACCAAAGGCAATGAGATGTTAGTTGAATATATTTCCACAAATATTTTGACAGTCAGTAAAACATCTATCCCATGATCAGTGCCTCTTACTGTGAAGGTTTGGACTTCATTTTAGGTCATACAACTGTCACTGTAACTTAAACACATGCGTTGTACTGTTATTGCCTTTCTTATTTAAAAACGGTTTTCTCTTTTATGTCTATTTCTAGAAAATAAGTCTTTAATTTTCATTTTATATTTCTATTTTCTACCTTGCTGGATCACAAACATCACAAATATTTGGACTCTTTTATGCTACAGCATTCCAGTATACTTACAGGGATCAGCATCCCATTAATGTTTCACTTGGCATTGCAATCTTGAAGAGGGGAGGACAAACATTTTGACCTCTAGGAAAAGGGAGGGGTCTGATAATGGCTACCTCTGTCCTGTGCTACTCGAGGACAGAGGAGGGAGGGGGACGCACACAGCAAGTGGGCCGTCTGACATTTTGCAGCATTGACCTGAAAATGTTCTGCTGCCTCCTTTTGTTCTTACTGCCATGTCGTGGTGAATCAACACCAGAGAGTGACTTTCGGAAGGAGGTCTGGGCCATCAGTTTCCTCTCTTGCTCCTTTATTTTGCACTGCAAGTGGCTCTGAATAGCAAACCCAAGGGATTCGGGGTCCACAGAAGCCCCGTAGACCTCCCAAGTCATCCCCTGTTCATCCCACACGACATCATGGACGCTCTTTCCTTTCTGCTTCCCTGATTGATCATTCTCTTCTTTGTTTCTTTCTGGTTCTATTTTCTGCTTGCCCAATTCTGTCTCCTTGGATCGGGCTTTACCTCCTGCTTCTTTACCTTTTGCTTTTGAACTCACATCAATATTTTTAGTGAGATCTGACTTAGATGCAGTGTGTGCTGTCGTTATTGTTGTTATTGTTGTTCTTGTTGTCGTTGGCAGGGCTGCCTGAGACAGTGCAGCACTGTTACTGTCAGCAGATACAGACACAGAAACAACGGCTGTCTCTGGGGGCATTCCTGATTTGAGAGAAGGAGCTTCAGCAGTGGCTGTTTTTGCTGTAGATGTCTGAACACTAGTTTGATTCTGGAGCTCGCTTTGCTTCTTGTGGTTGCTGTGTTCAATGTTGATTTGATAAACTGGCTGGATGTTACACAGAGCTGCGCCTGGTTCTTTAGGCTTGGCTCCTAGCCTGGAGTCATGCGGCTGTGACAATGTTTCTGGGTGGAAAACCAGACCGGTGTTTTGGTTGGAGCACATCTCTGCCTCAACAGTGAGTCTTTCTGACTTCGGATCAGTCGAGGCAGTTATGTTCATGTTATGGAGACTCACACCATCTTTCACCTGATAGACTACAGCCAGGGTCTCCTCCCTAGGGACTGCACCACTGCTCGCCCTGTGAGTCAGAGGGAAGGGCAGCAGACTTGGACTTGTGGCAACAGCCTTACTGCACATCGTAGCTACCGCCTGAACCTCCATATCATGACACTTCTTGACTGGGGCTGGTGATAGTGATGAGGTCATAGTCGAAGCCTCTGTGGAGAGCTTGCTGTGCTGTTGCTCCTCAAAGACAGCTGTGTCAGTCTGGCTGCTTTCTTCAATCACCTGCCCAGATGCCTGCATATTTTGCACTGCCTGGGGCAGAGTGGAGGAGTTTTTCTGTGAGGACACTGGCTGATGTTTATCTGAGGAGACTTGTGGTCTCTTTACTGGTATGAAATCCTTCTCTGGGTGTGTTGAACATGAATTTTTATTTGTAAGCCCAGCTTCTGTGTCCTTGTTCGATGGGGGTTTAGCTGAGGTTAGTGGAGTTTCTGTGCTTTGTTTAGATTTTGATGTTTCTTGCAAAGAAACAGAGCTTGATTGGCAGCTTTGCATTTGATCAGTCTCTTTAGTTTTTTGTGGTATAGCACTACTCTTGCTTTTGGGAGTGGAAATAGTTACTTTATTATCTTGTTGTAGTTCAGATGTATTCCTTACTTCACTCTCATGTCGATTTATATCATTTGGAGAAACATTTTTATTACTTTCATCTTTTGCTGTGATTTCAGCTGAAGATGTCAACCTTGCATGTTTCTCCTCTGGTGCAACTGGTCCTTTTATTTTGTAGTCATTGCTATGCATGCCAACCCCTGATGTTGCAAGAGTAGACAATGAACTGGCCTTGCAGACGTCCTTTTCATTAGCTGGGCTTAATATTTTCACGTTAGCATTAGAATCCTCCTGTTCAGCTCCTGCCTCACCCACATCTCGGTCTGTTACAGACAGGTTTGGTGTATGTTGGTCTCCACCAGCGACATGCTCAGATTTTGTCTGGTTTCCATTGGTTCCTACTGCTTTGTCTGACACAGTGCTGCTAACTGGTTCATCTCCCTTGGAAGCTGTTTTTTGTGTGTGTGGGATGGTGTTAGCAGTCGCTAGAGATAGGTTATCCTGCTTGTCTGGAGATCTGAGGGTAGGTTTTGGACAAACCTGAGAGACTTTGAGGTTGGGCTCTTTAGCCCAGTTGGCATTAGACTCCTTATTGCCCAGTGTGTCCACTCCAGCCAGCTGAGGCACCATCTGGACTGTCACTGTCCTTTTTGGGTTAGTTCCCATGGTGGAGTCACTGTTTCAGTCTTCAAATGCTGTTGTATATCCAAAGATGAAAACAGATGCACGTTGTGCTTTTTGTACCTTTTTGCAGTTTCCTGAAGGGGGAACACAGAAGTAGATTTAGTATGTTTCCTTTTAATCATTAAGCTTATCACAACATTTACACCCTAATTAAGATGAGTATAATCAGCCCAGACTCACAGCACTCCAGATCAAGATGGAGTGGTAAGATGGTAAAATAATTTTACAGCGTTTCACTCAGGAATCATTAACAAACAATTAAATTCAACAGAATAAAGAGCCAAGTACCAGAACTATCAATGACCCATGCATGTCTAATTTGACCACTGAATTAAAAAGAGTAAAATATATGATTCCAAGCCTAACAATCAAATCAACTTATGATGTATAACAATAAAAATGTTAATGATGATAAAGTGGAGTTAATTCCAGGGGTGTTTCCAGGATTTTTTAAATGGGATGGCATGGATCAAGAACAAGGGGGTACCACAGGAAATCAAAATATTTAATCATAAATTTAAAAAAAATTAGTGCAGAAAATAGAGTAGAAACCATTGGGCACAATTTTCAGGCTTATGTGCACCCTTGTGTCCTATAACAGAGTTATTACATGAAAAGTGGTGATGCACAAGAGTTTAAACACAATTTGGTGTTGGATAATTGTTTTACAAAGTATTAAAAGTGTACTAATACTTTTTACTTAAGTAAAAAGTATAAACCTACAGAAGTAGCTTAATAGTGCACATGTTGTGTTATCAAAACATATTTAAAGCACTTAAACATACTAAAGATGCAGAGTGGCACTTTTTATAATCACATACATTATATTACTGGATCATAATTCTTAATTTATTAATGTGCATATCAGTTTAATACTGCAGCTTTTGAGGAATTTAAATACTTCTATATAACTGGGTAGCTATGATAATGCAATTTATTTGCCAAATAATAAGTAGCTAAAGTGTTAAAGTAAATATTATGGGTCACAAAGTACAATATTTGCATCCAAAATATGGTAGAGTAGAAGTATAAGGTAGTATAGCATGGAAAAACTTAAAGTACAAGTATATTACACCTGTAGTTTAGTAAACGTACTAAGTTACTTCCCGGTCGGTCCTATCCATGCTCTCAACCAATGGTGTTGGGCACTGCAAGATTAATAAAACTGTAGTCTAATAGCATTGGTGGTGTTTGTAGTGGTAGTGGTGTGTGTGTGTTTTATGTGTGCATGTGTGTGTGTTGTCGATAGGATTGAGAGTTCTGGGCCCTCTGCTTGAAGAGAACATCATAAAGGCTCATGCTGGTAATGATGAGACACAGAAGACTGAAATGATTCTGCTGATGCAAATATAACCAATATACATTGTTGTGCTTTTTAATGCATGTTTGAAGTCACATATGAAGTTAAATGAACAAGTAACATTTTGAATTAATACAGCTAATGTTACAAAATAGTTTGAAATGAATCATAACCTTGTTGTTAAGCAAAGTGTGTGCTGGCTGGAATGCGTTATCTGTAAACAAGAGACATCTGACCTTGGAGGGCCAGACAGAGAGGGGACAGTGTGTATGCCGACTCAGAAGAAGAGAGAAACACCTGGCTGGAAAATCCCCATTGTCCGTAAAC
>VUQH01082185.1:0-11180 GCA_015106775.1 Etroplus canarensis | reverse complement strand
GCTATTGACTTCTTGGCCCATAGAAAATCCCAGTAAATCAGCAGTTCGAGAAATGCTCACACCACTAATCGTGCCACATTCAAGGTCCCTTAAATCACCTTTCCTCCTCATTCTGATGCTCCCTTTGAACTTCAACAGGTCGTCTTAAACTTGCCTACTTGCCTAAATTGGCTGATCAGATATGTTCATTAGCGAGCAGTTGAACAGGTGTGCCTAAATTAGAGGCCAATGAGCGTATAAAACGCAGTGGCCAGGTGACATTTGAGTGTGTAAACATGTCCGCTTTATTGTACCCTTAAAAAAATGAGTTTTGTGAAAAATTGCAAAAAACAAGACACAAAAATTGCCGCTGTGTGTCCCTCCAGCTCGTTGTGATGATGTATCTTTATAGAAGAATGATTGAGGACACACAGTTAAAGCTTTCTGAATTCCTGCAAGACACCAAGTACTGTACGTGTTAACTTTGTGCTCAGCAAATCTCCACTGTAAACATGTTTGTTATGTATTATCTTAACTCTCCTATTAATTCTGTTGCACTATTGCATGACCAACTATTAACTACTGTTCCATTTCACAGTTTGATAAAATATAATAATTTGTGCATAATTACTGTGCTCCACCAGCTGTGTGACATGTCATTATCTGTTCCTGTTTTTCTCATTTTTTGACAACTTTTCGCTGTGACATAAAAACCAAAATGATCTCAATGTTCACGCTGTTGTGTCCTGAAAGCAAAAGTATGAGTTCACGTCCTTCATGCGTGGCGCTTTGACGTGCGCTCCGTGAAAGTGGTGAACCTATTTCGAGCGCAGGGGCAGAAACCTCCGAGGCTGCAGTGACTGGTAACCGTGTAGTTCTCTTTTCGTGTCATGTGACCCGTGTTGTGGTTTGTGAGCAGCTCATTTTCCTCCTCTTATTTCTGCAAGACTTCCTGTCCATCACATGAACATGGCAAGCCACATTTATGTTTCCTGAATGTATACATTTTAGAAAACCCCACGTTCAACCACGTTTTATTTCAAGCGTAGCAGTTAGAATCAGGCCAGAACATACAGGTTAATGTGATGCAATCAGTTTTATTTGAGGTCCAAGGACAATTAATTATTATTATTATTATTATTATTATTATTACATATCAAAACCAAAGTAAGTGACTCTTTGGGTTTTAAAGCAAGTTTATTCAGTAAATCCCTTCCTTATAAGTATTAAGAATCACCATGAGTGTCCTCTTTTTATGTTACTTCCTCTTTTCATTTCTTTTAGCTCAAGTTTTTACATATAACTCAACTTTTTTCTGAAACCTTCCCATGAACAAATAGGTGTAAGCAAATCAATGAGTTAGGAGTGCTGGTTAATCATTACAGTAAGCTGATAATGACTTCTACTGTACAAATGAAAGCCTGTATTTCCATTTTACAGCTGTGTGTGCGTGGACGTGTTAAAGAAGAGGCACCAGGGCACTCCTCTCTCTAACTTCTCAAATGAGGAAGTTCAGAGCTGAGCTAGTAGCAGCTTCCTTTTGCAACTTGCGGAGGCAGAGGATGAACAAGTGAAAGAAAGAACTTAAAAGTGTGCACCATGAGAAGATGGAAATAGCCAGAAAGAAAGACTGAGTATACTGTGGTTTGCTGGGGTCATTTTGTTTGAGATCAGATGCAAAGCTCTTGAGGTCAGGCTCTCGGGTGAGAAACAGGATGCCAGGTTATCAACCCTGGTACCATGGCAATATAACTCGATCCAAAGCTGAGGATCTACTCTCCAAAGCAGCAAGAGATGGAAGCTTCCTCATCCGGGACAGTGAGTCCATACAGGGAGCTTATGCCCTCTGCGTTTTGTAAGTTTATTGTTTCTTTACTGTTAACGCATGAACCTGGCAGTTGATTTTGATACTCTTTTGTGTTTCTGCTTCATTAAACTTTTAGAACATGCAAATCCAGATGTGGATCTTATAGAACTGACATGACATGGCTGGTAAACTGCATATTCTGGGGTTTTATGTAGGAAAAATACCTTCAAACATCTTCATTGATCAAGAATTACCATAACACGATTAACAGTTAAAGTTCCCCCTGCTGTCTCACTGTATCACATTACTTTTTTTTTTTTGCACGCACACACACACACACACACACACACACACACACACACACACACACACACACACACACACACACACACACAAGACTAGTTCCCTTTTATTTGCATACAGTGCAGACACAAAGCGCCACCCTTTCCCCTCTGCACATCATCTTTCATTGGGCAACCTTCACTTTAAAATAATTCTGATTGCTTACTCAATACACTTGTTTCTTTAGTCATATTCCAGCCTCAGACATTATTTGTGTGCATTTGATCCACAGATTCCAGAACTGTGTGTACACATACAGAATCCTGCCAAATGAGGATAAGAAGCTCTCTGTCCAGGTACGTGCAGTTTATCCCAAGCCCCCATTACTTTGCTTCAAACGCAAATGAGTTATTATATTTGGTCTGAAGATGAAAGGCTGTCTTCTCTTTTATATCACAGATCATAGTGTTATTTCAGTTCTTATATATAACCTAATTTAAGAAGTGCAATATCCATACTTCTAATAACAATCCACTTCTTGGACCCAGATGAAATATCCTAATGGGGACATATCCATAAAACTTATAAATATTACATACTTAACATCAACATGTAATAATTGTTAATTGTAGCCGATTTCAGCACAAAGTGCCAACAACTTAGCAAAATTTCACCAGAGGCATGCCCACTAAAAATATATTTGGCCCATCTGGTGCTCCCCACTACCACTGCCATTGGATGAGAGTACCATTACTCTTACAATGCCTAAAACCACTGGATGGGAACATGGCTACAACCAGTATGAAAATAACTCAATACATTTACTCGACCAGAAGTGGAAGCAGTAGTAGAATTACAACTTTTATTCAAGTAAAAAGTCTAAGTACATTTTTTCTACTTTGCAAAAACAATTGTCCAAAACAAATTATATTTAAACACTTTTCACATAGACTGAAAACTGTAAAAAGAATTGTTTTCTGCAATATTTTCTACACAAATAGGTTTCCCGTGGCCCCCCTGCCTTTACTCCATTAAAAAATAAATAAACTGAAACACAGTGTAAATACTACTGGCTAACAAAGCTACACCAACAATATGTTGAAGTAAGAACTAAAATTTGCAGCCTCAGCCTTCCAAATGTCAGAGTGCAAAAACCTCACCATAAAAAGACAAGAACTCAGAGCCGCAAATGCCTCAGTTCAACATAATCTGTGTTTCTGCTATTTATCACTACTTCTAATTCTATAAAATAGACATTATCATGGTTAAGCTAAAAAGGATTTTCTGACAAAGTCTGCTCAAGTTTTTTGTTCACTCTGCTGTGGCAGGCCTGCTTTATATGTACCAGTGGAGGAAGATATGTGACAGAAGCAGGAACTGAGAGTTTTGCAGTGAATCAGCTGGCAACGATAACAGCAAGGCTGAATTTAATCTGCAGATTGGCTTTGACATTTTCCTATTGTCACCTCTATAATATAAATGAATTATAAGTAATTAGAAAATGATTCCATCCACCTGGAGGATGTAAAATACTCAGGCTAGAGAGGAAGATATAACCGAATATCATCAGCATATTGTTTCAGATAAAGTGTCATCATAAAAACTGTGCAAATGCCTCACCCTAATACGTTTTTTAAGTTAATGAATTATGAACTCACAAACATGAAGATACTTCATATGCAACAGCTGCAAAAAACTGGCCTCAAAATAGAAACTCCCTAACACTAAAATGTGCAGCACACTGCAGGTTCACTAATTTGAAGTGGCAGCATGTGAGATTTCTGTGACACAAGGCTTATAATAAGTCAGCACTGTCACTTTTTATTGATACAAGTATTTACACTTTCTGTGTGAGGTAATGTGGTGATTTCCTGCTTCAATAAAGTGCTAAAAGAGGTGTGATGTACAGTTTAGTACTGTGTGTTAGATTAAGATGAGAGAAGATAATCCTTTAATGGCCTAAAAGTGGGGAAATTTCAACTAGAATGAAAATTTCAAGCTCATGTCTTAAAACTTTGCACATTATTTGCTACTGAAATTGGGGGACATAAGTCCCTCCCACCATGGAGGGCTGCATCAGGAAGGACATCCATCATAAAACCGAAAATTATTGATGCGGATCAATCCACTGTGGCTACTCCTTAGTGAAAAATACAAAGGAGCAGCTGAAGGTGCAATACTATTTAATTTATGTAATTTATGCCCGGTAATTTTTATTCTTTGCATTTTTCTCCTAAATTTCACACAAGTATAGGCTACTATGCTGGCAGAGGTGGGAAGTAACGAAGTTCGAATACTTTGCTACTGCACTTAAGTAAAGTTTTACGCTACTTTACTAGAGTATTTATTTTCCTGACAACTTTTTACTTTTTCTTGCTACATTTTAACACAAATATCTTGAATTTCTACTTTTTACATTTAAAACAGGCTCATTACTTTAGGTTTTAAGCATTTGAGGGGGGTTAATGATCTTCCCTGCATCAGACTTAAATGGAGGGAACAATGACACTCAAAAGACAATCCCATTGGTGTATCCATCATCGGTGCTCAAGCTGTGCGAATGAGGTAAAAGACGTAGAGATCAAGAGACAAAAATATATAATTTACGCCTCATTTTTAGCACTATAGTCATCTACAATTATGTAAGCAGCAGCAAATAGGACTTTTTTTGTCTGCTTGTGTACGACATAACGGTTGTTCAAGCCGAGCACATTCATTAGAATAACTAATTACTAACTTATTACTAATTACTGTTCCCTTGTTCTTTTATATTACTATGACATGAAGCAAAAAAATAGTTGGCAGAAATGCTCTGAATAGATTTCAGCACCGGTACTTTTTCGGTTTTACTTGAGTAGAGAAGTTGAATCGGTATTTCAAGTTTTGCCAGAATATTCATACTTAAGGAACGTGTGTATTTCTGCCATCTCTGGCTGGCTGTTGATATAGAGAACTGGCAACTTTTTATTCCAAATATGGCTTTAGCTGAATCGCTTCATTTGTAATGGCTCAATATTTGAGAGTTTCAGAATAATAGGTTACAGCAGGCACAAAAGATTAAATCCAACGGTAATAGAATATGGAAAAACAAACTTACTGTAAATGTTGTAAGTGTAGGATTTGCTGCCATGTGAAAAGGAAAAACTGAGTCCACGCTTACTGATTAGCAGCAGCCAGTTGCTGCTGTTCTGTCAGTTTGCTGGTCTGTAGCATTCAGGTGTGTGTTAACACAGCAATCTTCCCAGGAGTGGACGTTCCAACAAACTCACCCTAAGGTCAGACCGTGCAATGCTCAGAGAAACTACAGAAAACCCAAGAGCTGCACCTCAGGCTCCACAGGCCTCGGTTAGCGTGTTAGATGTTAAAGGTCAGCTGATCTCTGCCCTCCATACGGGACTTACACATCTCCTGCTGCCTCAGCAGAGCCAAAAACCTCCTGAATGACCCCTCACATCCTGGCTTTTACCTGTTTGACCTGTTGCCCTCTAGCAGGCGCTACGGGTCCATCAAATCTAGAACAAACAGACTCAGGGCCAACTTCTTTCCAAAGCCATAACAACACTAAACTTCAGCGTGCACCACACTCCTGTCTGTCTGACTTGCTCAATCCCCTCAGTGCAATCATTCAACCAAGTTCAGTGTTTGTCCAATGTGCAATAAATCAATAAATGACCTTATCCGCTATACTATACCACACTTTGCTACAGCACTGCTTTATACACATTTATATTCCATAGTTGTGCAAAC
Source organism: Etroplus canarensis (assembly GCA_015106775.1). Taxonomy (NCBI): domain Eukaryota; kingdom Metazoa; phylum Chordata; class Actinopteri; order Cichliformes; family Cichlidae; genus Etroplus; species Etroplus canarensis. The sequence goes on along the minus strand of VUQH01082185.1, from coordinate 5,365 downwards.
ATACAGACACACACACAGTACTGTGCAAAAGTCTCAAGCACCCTGCATTTCTTGATACTTTGCTCAGAAAAATAACACACACAATAATAATTGATCAGTTTCTCCCTGTGATCAGAGTCTTTGGCAAACAGATATTGTTTTCATGGTTTTCTTAAACCCAGTTTGATTGATCTCTTGTCTTACCCGTCTTAGCAATAAAAATTCATGCCTTCACAGCGTGACACAAAACTGTTAAAAATGCCCTCCTGTAGCCTGACTGGTGGAATTTTCACGTCTGTCTGAACAGAAATGGAAGTTTTCATATACTGCAAATGAAATCTTTGTCACAATAATACTTCTGATGAATACAAGCAAAAAGCAGAACAATCTGTTTTACCGTTGACCAGCCAAGATTTATGCACCATTATTTGCTCTATTGTGTCCTCAGTAGCGTAGTGATTTGCGCATTCGCCTTATAAGCGAAAGGTCCCTGGTTCAATCCTAGGTGGGGACACAAGCCCCTCTCACCATGTAATGTTGCATCAGGAAGGGCATCCAGCGTAAAACCTCTGCCAAATTACCAATGCGGATTAATCCTGCTGTGGCGATCGCTTGATGGAGAATACAAGGGAGCAGCTGGAAGGTACACATAATATTTGTTCTATAGCCACAAGAAAGCACAATGTGTTCTCTTGTGCTTTGTACCATTTGTTTTCATCTGATCCACTGTAGCACTAGATCAAACTGCTGGGCAACACGCAGAATGAGACCGTTTTAAAGCCTGAATTAACTGTTTGGAGTTTTTGTCCAAAAAATTTGCACAACTTTTAACTAAATAAATTCCAGTTCTCATCTTCGCGCCTACCTTATTGATTGAAATCCTCTTCTGTCTTAAAAGAACATGACAGCAGCCTAGATTTGCACAAGCTGAACAAACCACCACACTTATGGAACAATGTCTTTTGGATGGACCAGACATCCGTTAGGGGTTGCCACAGCAGATCATGTATTATGAATCCGCATTCGAATTTGGCAAAGATTTCACGCCAGATGCCCTTCCTGATGCAACCCTCCCCATTTACCTGGGCTTGGGACTGGCACCAAGAGTACACTTGCATGTGGCCCCTGTGGCTGGGTTCGAAGTGGACATGTTTGACCATAATACGCAGAAAACCAAACACCTCATACCAACTGTCCACATGGTGGAGGGCTGACGAGCTGGATTTGTTTTGCAGCCACAGGACCTTGCAGTCATCGAGTCCACCATGAACTCCTCTGTATACCAAAGTATTCTAGAGTCACATGTGAGGACATCTGTCCCACAGCGAAAGCTTGGCCCAAACTGAGTCATGCAACAGGACAACGATCCCAAGCACAGCAGCAAATCTCCAACAGAATGGCTGAAAAAGGAAAGAATCAAGGTGTTGCAATGGCCTCATCAGAGTCCAGACCTCAACCAAACTGAATTCCTGTATGGGGACCTTAAGAGATCTGTGCATAAACAAACGCTTGCAAACCTCAATGAACTAAAGCAGTGCTGTAAAGAAGAGTGGGTCAATCGATCGATAAAGTCACACAGAAAACCATTACGGCAACTTATCGCTGCTAAAGGTGGTTCTACAAGCTACTGAATCACGGGGTGCACTTAGTTTTTCACATGACTGCAGAGAGTCCTGTGAGCAGCAGGTGTATTTTCTCTAACTTAAAATAGGTAATAATGTGGTCTTTTAAATAAACAGCAAAAAAACCTCTCAGAACATCACTAATGAGCAGCTTAGAAAACAGCTGATGCCATGCGTGCAGCTGGAGAATACCACTGGCTCAGTGGGCAGACACATCTGACATCATAAAGGAAGTGGCACTTAAAGGTTATGTCACCTGCTTTGGTAACAAAAGACAAAAAAAAAGCTCTTTCACGAAAACAGCAACACGTGCCATTTCAGGTGTTTCTTATCCTTCTTTTGTTTCTAACAATAATTAGAAAATCATGTTTTTTGCCGCTATCTGCTCTGCAGGCATCCGAAGGAGTGCCCATTAGGTTCTTCACTATGCTGCCTGAGCTGGTGGAGGCGTACTACAGCCCCAACATGGGTCTGGTTACACATCTGCAGTACTCCGTCCAGAGGGAAGAGGAGGTCGACGAGGAGCCAGGTCAGAAACCTTCGTTCTGTCTCGTCAGCGGGCATGACACAAAACAGAAAGTGTCGTCTGTTCTCACTTTGTCTTTGTCCTGCAGAGCCCAACCCACCACAGCTCCCACCCAGAAACATCCCATCCGACAGTGACTCCAAGTCTTCGGAGCAGGCCTGCAAGTCCTTATCAGACACCTACCTGGCAAGACTGCAACATATGGACTTATCCATGTACGGTCACACGTTCAAACAGTTGCACTGCAAGTTGTAGCTACAGATGTCATGATACCAGAAATCTGAAAACAGAATTTAGGCATCGACTTGGCGCCAAACTGTCCAAAGCGAATGTTCCTGTGACTTTGCCTGAAGCTAGCTGATGTGTGAAATGTGTCGGTCTTCAGTTCTCTTGTGTTATATTTCCAGCTTACCAGAGGAGCATCAAATGGCCATACAGGAATACTTCAGGACTTCGATCTGCTTAGATGCTGAACAAGCGCAGAATGGTAACCCTAACCTTCCCGGCCTCAAGAAGCTTATCATGGCAGTCTGCAAGAATCTTAACAGGTTGAGTGTCCAGCCATCAGAATATGTTATGTTATTTCGACTCTCACTGATTGGGTTGACTGAACCGTGGTCTGATCTTTCTTGCGAGGCAGTGAAATTTCCCGCGTCATGCCAGTTCTGGAGGTCTTTAACAGAACGTTGGACCAGCAGCTCTCTCCAGGGATCGGACCATATCAAAAACAAGTTGGTGGCACTGTTGATCCTTTGGAGTATTATCAACACACATGAAGTCTTTCTCATCTCATGTTCCTTCCTTTATTTGTAGCTTTATGTGGATTCAGGTCAAGCTGTGTCCTACCGGCTTGAGCAACTAACAAAACTGCTCTACTCAATAGAAGATAAGGTAAAGTGTTGTATTGTGTTTTAACGCCAATTTTTTATTCCATCTGAGGATGCCAATTATACGTAACCAAGCATTTCTCTGTTTCCTGCTTTCAGGCTAAAAGCTCTATCTTTGAGTCCATTGGATATGATGCAGGTCATAGGAATTCTCTCATCCCGGTTGTTACATTTGAGGTGCTTCTGTGAATTAGTATTTCTCTACATGTCAGGAAAAAGAAGTGACACAGAATGTCTGGAGGTTTGCGGTTTATTTGATCAGTTTCCTCTTTCGCTGGCAGGTCAAGCAAGAATCTCTCGGTATTTCCACAAAGATGTTCCTGAAAGTTGATGTTGAAAGTGGCAAGCTCTACTTCAAGAAGTCAAAAGACGGGCCAGAAGACAAATACTTTGTGCACAATAAAAGTAAGGACTCTATGAGCTTATTTCGATCTTAGATTGGCATGAATCTTACTCACTTCAGTGATCCCCTTCATTCAGCAAAGTGAATTTTTAGAACTATTGAATAGATTGTGAAAAAATTTGGTTCTTTAGCTATATTCACTTTACAGTAGAAAATAAAAGTCTCATACTGAACATTCTGTGTTGGTCATTGAAGTATATATGCAATAGTTTGCTATAATGGGAATGGACTAAATGGTGCCCCCTTAGTTACAGTACCTACAGTGTCCGCCACAACCCTAATAGAGCTTTTGTATCTAACCTGGAGGCTGAGTCTGCACACTGTTTGCCAAAGACGATAAGCTATCTGTTTCATCTCGCCTTTATGGCAAAGTAATGTTGTTACTGACTGAAATTTTCTAAAAATATTTCAATATGAAGCAATCATTTATTGTAATTCTGTTTTTTCATTAACTGACTCACTTCCGCTTCATTATAGCCACTATGAACTATTTATTCTACTAAATTTGAGTTCTGAGAATGCAAAAGTAGGTTAATTAATTCGTTATATAACTTGCCTTTGCAAATGTGAGCCCACAGAGCTGCCACATTAGTGTGGTTCTTCATGGAACCCACAGTAAGTATCAACACCCAAGATACCCGATGATTGACAATCAGTTAAGTAGTCACCAGGCTTGTAGGCTGGATAGGCTTCAGCCCCCTGCAGCTCTAAGTTGGATGAAAATGGATGGACAAAGCTTGTCTAAACAAATTCTGATAGTAAAGAGTAATTCTTTTGGCTTTTAAAGCTCAGAAAAACATATATAGGCCTTACAGCTGATCCGTTTTTGGGTCCGTGTCATGTGATGAAATGTGGAAGTGGTAGGACTGCCACTGTGGTAAAATTAATGCACAGTGCAGCGTTTGTTCATAGAGGATTTACATACTGCATGCAAAAGACAGGTTCCCACACTCCATGTGTATTAACCTTTAGCTAGGGACATTTTTAGGTCAATATTTAACTACTCAATTCCTGATTTATGATCATTTAAGTGAACAACTAAATACTTCTCCATGAGCCTCAGGTATTTACAGTCAGGTTATGGGACAATGACACTTTTTTATGTTGCCTTTGTCCCCTACCATGGTGGATTTTAAATCCAACTGTCAAAACGTGATTGATGTGCAGACTTTCAACTTTAATTCAAGAAGTTTGATAAAAGAATTGTGTAATGGAGACCAGAGGTTCCATTACCCTGACTTGTGTTGTATTTAATTGGAGTGATTTGTATTTAAAAACTATAGAAGAAAATAAGAAACACATGGGTGGTTGGTGATTATTTAGTTTATTAGCTAATGGTGAAGTGAACTGCTTGTAGAAGGTGGAGAGACAGGGGGACTGGCCATCCTACCTGTGTCAGGAAAAAGAGCCTGAGTTAGAGCAGTTCACATTTTATTATTGGTTTTGATCTAAATTGGATGTATATGTATTGGAAGAAGTGTGTGAACAGTACTCACCTTTCCTGGTTGCTTCTCTTGCAGGATGTGGAGCAAAAGAGTAAGAGTTATTCAATCTCCTGCTTATGAGCTCTTGGAGCAAACCAATGTGCCAGGCTAGGGGGGAGTGTGTTTATAGTGTTAATTTTTATATATATGTAGTTGAAGTTTATGTTATTTAATTATTTATAGAACTTTGTGTAAATATAATATGTCCTTCATGTGTTGTATTGTGGTTTGATGTTTTTCATGTGGATGTTTGTTTTTTTTCATTTTGGGTTGCTCACCCCAGACTTAGGCTATTCCAGATGCTCACCTGAATTAGGTGGAGTATAAAAGGAAGCCAGTTGCTTTTAGGAAAGGTTCCTTGTTATGTGTTGGTGGATAGCGTGTGGTCTCTTCAATAAAATCTTCTGTCAATGGATAACTCTTATTCCGGTCTCGTGCCATCTTGTTTGAGTCGACCCACGACC
>VUQH01082184.1:0-28909 GCA_015106775.1 Etroplus canarensis | reverse complement strand
AAGCTTCTGCAATGTCACAAGATTTATTTCCATCCAGTGTTGCATTAGTTTTTCACCAAGATCTTGCACTGATGATATTAGAGTCTGACCGCTGCGCAAAGTCTTCTCCAGCACATCCCGAAGATTCTCAATGGGGTTAAGGTCTGGACTCTATGGTGGCCAATCCATGTGTGAAAATGATGTCTCATGATCCCTGAACCACTCTTTCACAATTTGAGCCCAATGACTCCTGGCATTGTCATCTTGGAATATGCCCGTGCCATCAGGGAAGAAAAAATCCATTGATGGAATAACCTGGTCATTCAGTATATTCAGGTAGTCAGCTGACCTCATTCTTTGAGCACATACTGTTACTGAACCTAGACCTGACCAACTGCAGCAACCCCAGATCATAGCACTGCCCCCACAGGCTTGTACAGTAGGCACTAGGCATGATGGGTGCATCACTTCATCCAGGTGGTGACTTTTTTTTTGGCCGGACAGTGTATTATCCCTATAGTCTGTGTTGCAAAAGGGGTATTCTCAACTCCTCCAGCAGGGCGCGCTTGATGCTCTAAACATCAGTAGCTGACACTAGCTGAAGAAGAGCAATCAGTACATGGTGAGGAGCTGGCAAAGTACATACACAAGTGCACTCCTGCTAATCAATGCTTCTTTGTATTTTTTGCAGCTTTTGCAAAAATAAATATGTTGCACCATGAGTGAGTTGCCCCATCATTCGTAGACGTGTTACATATACAGTTTCACATCGTTAACCAAACTTGCTGGTGCTAGCTGATAACTTAGCACTCCACACATGTCCAAATATGGTCACTTCTGGCTCCAAAAATAAGAGTTTGTGACAGCTATGATATTAAACATGAGATTTTAAATGAACCCAGTAGGAGATACCATCTTTTATTTACAGTCTACGGTCCAAATATGAATAGCATTATTTACTCTCGAAAACAGTGGTCTGACTGACAGGACTGTTTTGTAAATAAGTAACAGCCAAATGCTTTTAAAATCCCAAACCAATGAGATGTAACACTGTACACATCAAGTAAAACACTCAGCCTCTGAAAGCAGTAAATCATTGTCTGTTCCCACAATCCTGTGAAAAGGTGCTGCACATCTCAAATATGCCCGTGGGGGCACTGTTGCCCTGCAGCTGAAACTGGAAGTGCTAGACAGGATGCATGGAGCAGTGGAAGGTGAGGTGACAGGAGGTGCTGTGCTTCTCTCTTAGGAAGAGCTCTCCAGTCACAGCAGGGGAAAAAAGAAAGAGATGCAGAATGTTTAGAAGCAACCTTGATCAGGCTGTCAGCTTGGGTTATGCCTAATTGAATACAGCATGCCATTTGAAGTGGAGAGTACGGCTTGAGCAGAAAAGAGAAGCCAGAGTAGGGCAGGCACAGCGGGAGAGCAGCTCTCACCAAACAAAAAAGACAAATCAAAGAGTAAACACATAAAATGTGCAAGCAGACAGCCCTGATCTTTTCTCTGTGTTCGACATCTGCCACTGTCTTCACGTATATGTTGTGGCGGCATAGACAGAGAGGCTGTAAATCTCAACAAATATGATTTGAGGAAAAAGTGAAAGGTGAAGGAGTTTGGATGAATGAGTGCTGTTTTGTTGCTAAACTCATCATTTTGGCCTGATTTGAGAATAGACGTGGAAAAGGAAGGAAAGTATTAGTCACAGCTTTCAGTTAAAGCAGGTTAAACGATATCAGACTCTGCTCTCAGGAAACATAATACAATAATGGAGGTCAGTGGCTGGTTCGGTGTTTGACTGGCCTGCCATATGTAGCTTAGCAGACCACAGTGCTTAGGGGCAGCAGAAAAAAATATTACTCATAAATGGAAAAGATCACATATTGGCATTTAACAGTCCGCAGAGAAATGGTGTCACAGAAGAGCCTCGTCTGTCATATCTCCTCAGGCTAAAAGGATGTGATGTTTTGTCAGGACTGAAATATTTCTCACGCAGGTCAATAGCCCTATATACTTTATTTTACTGGGTGGTCTCTTGCTACAATCCCCTATTACAGTCATGCACATATAGGATATATATCCACCAAGCTAGTGCTCTGAATATAGTCACACGTTTTTGCCTCTAAGAAACGTGACATAACCATAACCCTTTATGTAGGATGGAAATATCCACTCATAACCATGTCTGTCAATCTCTTTTCTACACCGGTTTGGATGTTAACCTTTGAATTCTCAATGCCTGGCCTGAATATGACCCATGCTAACATTTTTCATTATCCACATTTATGAATCTCCGAGAAAGCCTGCGTGGAATTTAATATTTAAGATGATTTGCATGAATATTATACTGAAATGCACATTAAAGAAGTAGTTAATGCAGGTGTAGAAGAATCAGAAAGGGTGGATTGATATGTAATTTCCATTTTTGCAGTAGCAACATGTAAACATTTGTCATGGGCTGCTGCAGAATTGTTTCTACTGAATTATTGTGAATTTCTGACTTGCTTGATATGAAAAACAGATGTTGAAGATGATGAACAGCTGCCACCCACTGATCTTATTAGTAGTTGCTAATTCTTTCTGCTGTGCCTCTCGTTGTAAAATGTCTGTTTCTTTGCCATCTAACTGTCACACTCTGCTACTGCTCAGCCTCGCTGTCTCTCTGCTCACACGTCAACACTAGCACTTCTAATCCAGGAAAGAAAATGAACTGTCACACATGTTTGATTGTTAAAAGTGGCTGCTGGTTTCCGTGACAACACCTCCACTGGCTGGGTTTGGAGTAATGGGCAGGCAAGACTTTTTTCATCCAAACCTTTTTTTTAATATTTGAAAGAGGTAATTCAGATGGTGGATGAATTCACAGAGTGACAATGTGACAGATGCAACTCTATTTTTCAAGATGAATGTAAAAATGACGCAGCCCGGGAAAATCAGAGAGAGCGCTATAAAACCCAGCAGTTCAGATGGAGGCACAGAGAGCAGACTTTCCCACTCACTCCACTTCCAGCCATTCGTACTTATTTTTTTATTAACCCCACTCCTACCATAACCATTATCCCTCTGGCTATTACGCACAAGCTCCCTGCAGACCGACCAACATGCCAGAAAATGACTGGCATTAAATATGACACACAGTCCTTATACCATCATTGGAGAGAGGGCCATTTTTCTCTTGAGTGAAATGGGGATGATGCAGAACAGATATATACAGTGTATATATATATATATTTTTATATTTTGGGGGGGTGGCGAACAGGCCTAGTTTTTGAGTCATCTAACGTTCACAGTCTCTCACCTGCACTACATGACTAATCACCTTTGTTTTGTGGTTGAGCATATATGCGTATGGCACACTCAAAGCTGCATTTGAAATGCAGATCAACAGGCATTTGTTGCAGAATGTTACTTGCCTTGTACTGTCTCAGCAGTCAAACGGCCATTCTGACCTTTCAGCACTCACTCCTGTTTGTGTTCCTTGATGTGAAAGCCTTCCGTTAGGGATACCTAGACTGAGAAGATCTCTGTCCAGCAGTCAGCCCAACAGAATAGATTTATTAGAAATGACATGTTCTTTTAAAGAACAGTGCTTCAGATGGTAGGGTGGGTGCAGTTTAATTATGTATAATTCCTCACATACTACTCTGTAGTCTAGTTCATATTCTCAGCAACTTCAGGGGTCTCAAGAGGTTAACTGACTTGGTTAAAGCAAAATGTTTTCTTGCCCATAGCAATGACAAGCATGTGATTAAGAAGTCACACAGAAAAAGACATTACAGTGCATTGCTGTTTGGTGCTAAGATATGCCTCTCCTTGTGGATTCACTGTCTGTTTGCCTGCAGCAGCATGACCTGCCCACTCCTGGCTGTGTGTTGCTGCTGTACAGGCATCTCTCAGGATTTATTGATTCCAGCCTGTCCACCCACCAGAGGATCCAATGCTAGTTAACATGATGCAGAGTCCTCATATTTAGACGCCAGGGGGTATCACAGGCCCAAACTTTGGTCTGAGTAACTGATAAGGATGGGATCAGTTAGAGCCAGGCTGCAATTGATTAGGTGTGTTTATAAACAGGTAGAAGAATTAATTAACACAGGTCAATAGAAATCATAAGCATCTGAACAAACACCAGTAAATGACACCAGGAGTAAAGAGTGCACTGGTTTAATCCAGAGGTCTTACTTAACAAGTTAATAGTTAGTAAACAGCTAGCATCTCAGTGAATGGCAAAATAGTTTAAACATTTGCATTTTAAATTTCTAGTGTATTACATGCAATAATGTAAAGCTGGGTACATGCTGACAATTCTGAAGTTGTCAGATATGGCAGCTCCCTGCAGGACAGTAATCTTACTGATCCATGAGGCTTTAGTTGGAACTGGCAGCAACTGTAGGCTTATAGCAACCTCATAAGCTATTAGTAAAATAGGTAAAAAATGGTATTGTAAATTAATATTTTATACAAGGTGAATTTTTTTTTCTTAATTCACATCATGGATTCTTCTGACTTCCCTGGGCTCCAAAATAAGCTAAAGAAGATAAATCTTTACAGCATCATGCTTATTGGAAAGAATAACAACAACAACATGCAATCCAAAAGTTTTGGAATTCCACCCATTAAAAACCAGAAAGACATAAATACTCCAAATGTGGTTGTTTTTTCCTTCTGAGGATGTCTCCTTGCGAAGGACCTTGAGCACTCCAGTATTTCAGCACTTGCACATTTGCAGTGAGCACTTGATTCATCCTGTACTGAAGTTGCACAAAGCCAAATTTGGTTTGTCGGCCCAGTGGTAAATGATTTTGTGTTGGCATGACCAAACTTTTTTTTAGCCTTTTCAATGCGCTATGAGCTGGTGAACAAGGACACCCACTACAGGGTGCTTGCTGCTGATGTTCTCCTTCTGACTACACAGGACATTAAATGGGAACACTGTGCTGACAGTCTGAGCATAGAGGACAATATCAAAGTGAAAAAACCCATGGATATAAAAAAAGAACAGCAAACATGATTGTGGTTCTGACCTGATGCGCCCTTCTGTACTTGGATATTGCAGACTCTTCAACTAAAAACTGCGGTTTTCTCTCTGGTTGTAGCTGGAGACACAGCTCTCATTACCAGTGATGATCATTGCCATGAAGATTACATTTAAAGATTTGTTCTTGGTGCAAGTTTAAGGTCCATAGTGATATGATGAATGCACATATGCAAGTGATTAAAAATGGATTTCCAAGTAGCTACCACTATATAGTTTCAGGAACAACTGCACTTTTGCTACTTAAATGCAAAAAAAAAAAATCAACATAATACAAAAACTTTACATTAACTAGCATCTGATTTCATTATTTTTGCAGACAGTAACTCATTTTGGTTTTATTAGCAAATTTTTTAGATGCACCCATATTGGCCAAACCATCTGTATCAGTTGATGTCAGTATACTCTGGCTTATTGAAAGATAATGTACATAGAGGTCAATGTTTATTCTTGTTTCAGATCAATTGTTCACTGGCTAATGGTTCAAAGATGGTGATGATGAAGAGTTTAAAGTTTTTAAAACAGTTTATTTTTTTCATAACGAAAATGTCTGTTTTAACTGACACAAAAGGAAGAATAAACAAGCAAGAAATATATAAGCATGAAAAATTGTTATTTTTACATTCTTTCAGATTTTTGGTACATCCACTGCTAATTTGCTGGTGTAATGCTGGCATCTCATTATTCATTTTCTCTTTCTTGCTCTACACCATTACACTTAGATTTAACATAATACTCAATCAAGCCTCAGGATGTTCATAAAATATGGTGGCTGCCAAGATGAGATGAATAATTGCAGGAGTCAAGTATTATTTCGAGCCCCACCAAGCTTGGGCAGCTTCCGTCATTCTCTCGGCGGAATAATTGTGTGGTGACGTTTGCCTATCAAAGGTGGCTGCATGGAACCTGCGATGATGGTGATGTGAGGGAAAAGCTTGGCATGGTGCAACACACGATAAGGTTTCTGCACCACTGTGGACAGCACTGGGGGATTGTGGGAGAGCGCTTATCAGTCTGTGTCAGGGTCTATCAGCATCTGTCATGTTTACTCCTCAGGTGTGCTGGCTGCTGGCTGACTGTTCTGCCAAGGCTCCTTCATATCAGCCAGCTGAGAGCTAACCGGGAGCGCAAACAGAAACCCACCCACCGCTCCTGCAAACCAAGCCCTCTTTCCTATATATAAACCTCTTTTTCTTAGAGTCTAGTTACTTTTTCTGCCTCACCCTTTCCCAGCTTGCCTTTTACTTTGTAACTGCTCCACCACTCTCTATTCACCTGCCTTGGAGTGGCTATGAAGTGAATCATCCCTTAACAGGATCTGAACACACTTGACCAAAAAAAGTCTACCCTAGCCTATGTGTTTTACAGTGAAGTGACTGAGTAGAGAAGACATTTTGCATTCTCAAACTGCGTCTCTGCTCTTACAGAAGCTAAAAGAGGACAGAAAATGTTTGTGCAAGAAACATAAAACAATGGCATGAACTAAATGACTGGTTTTGAATTTTGGATTCAAAAACATCATTGCTTGTGTATGTGCTTCAAAGGAAGAAAGAGCAAGAATGAGAGAAAGGTGAGAGAAAAAGTTCAAGCACGGAAAACGAGAGATTTGAGAGAGATTGTCAAAATGTCGCGGGTGGAAATGTCAGCAGTGAGGTGGAGAGGAGTCAAACTGAGTGAGAACAGGAGGTTGAAACCATAATTAGTGTCAGTGAGTCACTATGAGTGGCCCTGTGTGATGTCACTGGTTTCCCATCCTCTGTATCCTGCTCTGAGGACAAGCTTGGCGAATAGCACATCCTGACCTCTCGCCTTTCCAAGGAACATGCTGTACTCTCTTCTGTTCTACTGCTGCACAGCCTCCAGGCTCCAGGCTCCAGCCCTAGCTGTGTCGGCTGTAATGACCTCATCACTATTTGTGGGGTCACACTCATGCCTGCTGTGACTGTTGATGTGTTAGTGTGTGTGTGTGTGCGTGTGTGAGAGAGACCTGTTTTCCAATGTGCATCTTTCTTATCACTGGCAGAGCATGAAGCGCTTCTGCATGACTGACAGTAGAATCAAACTACTGTAGCAAATACCGTCTGCCTGACCATCTCACTGGCAAATCAATGTAACATTGGAGCAAATCAGAGCAACATATGAGAAGTGGCCTCTGTACATTCGTTCTCTGTGAGGCAGACGACCGTGGCCTGTGTCATGCTGTTTTCTCCTCACTGTGGTATCACAGAGAGACAGGCAGCCAACCACTGTGAAGGAGTGTGCGCTGGAATGACAAACACCCACTTGATCTCATGAACCTGCATAACAAATGGATCTTGGTGCCATGGACATGGCCAATGCCATGAGAGATAGAAAGGTTGAGGAATTCAGACAGCTCACACAAACAAAACAGAACTGATGCTTCAAAACCCCAGACCTTTTAAACACAATATGATTTGAATTAGACATGGAACACCTGAAAGATAATTAGGGGGAATAATAAATTTAAATTAAGAAAATAGGGAATAAAATAGAAACAGATAAATCACTGAATAAGAGCAATAAAAGTCTTTTTTGCCTTTTTTTAGTGGCATACCTATTAGCCATAAATACAAGTGTGAAAAGCAGACTGCATGTTAAGTAATTTTCCCCTCTGGGAATTAATAAAGTAATAAAATATTCTAAAAGTAACTAAGTTAGTAAAGTAAATTTGTCCCACTGGAAGTGAAAATTACACATGACTAGTATCTGAATGGACCCAACTAACAAAAGTATTGCTTGCTGCACTAAATGTTGGTGGCACGTGGACAGCACCCTGAGAACCATGGAAATAGAGTATATATGGAGCAGACTTACCCAGTTTCCTTCTCTTTTATGCCATATAGTTGGCAACTAGACTACATAAATGAATGTCATTCCACACTCACCCAAGCATACACCACACCACTGACTTACTGATTTTCACTTCTTTTTGTTTAAATAAATGAACTGAATTTTGATTCACTTGTATAATATCTAATACTTTTAGCTCATTTCTTCATAAATGACTTTGGATGGAGCTGAACGCATCATGATTTAAGTATTCTGGGCTAATCGTGTGTTTTGGGTCCAGGTGACCCACACTGAATTTGAGCTTGAGTTCAGGCTGGGTCTCCTCTCCTCATCCACAGCTGTCTAGTGGATCTTCCCAAACGATTGAGTGGTGTTCTTGATAGTGCAGCTCCTTGTCAGTCCAGTGAAACCAAATTAGCTTGGGGTTTTGTAGAGTGACTGTGCCAGAAATCCTCCGCATCCAGCTGAAATGGGCATGCATCTTGACTTCTTGTCATGCTACTGGCAGAAGATGACCAGTTATTTTTATATGGCCCTCTTTCTTTTATTTGTTTCCTCCATTCAATCCTCCAGCAGCACTGTCAGTTTCACTAGTCTTATGTTTTTGGTGGCCTCTGTGACCATGAAGTACGTTTGGCCTCAGGGCAGTTGTAACTATGTAGTGGGAACTTCAGATGGCTCTCTAGAGAATACTGTATGCCGTTAAGCCCACTAAAAGAGTTATTTTTGGAAATTATGCTACAGAATGTAATGCTACAGTGACCTTTTGTTGATTCAGATTGCTTCAGACTGGATGGTGCTATAGATTTTATTCTTGCAATTGATTTACACCAGGGGAGGCTGGTTTACAGAAGCAGAAGAGGTTGCACCTCTATTTTTGAGAGACAAAAGGAAGATATCTACATAGATATTTTCCTCTTGCCAATGAAAAACAACAATAACAAGAGGAAAGGGCAGTTTGAGTTAAGTGATGTTGAGGGGAAGAGGAGGCTATATAGTTTTATATCAATTAAATGTGCAGTACTTTATCATTTTTTATTTATTTAATCCATGTTTAACCAGGTAAAAGTCCCCTCAGATTTAGGCTTTCTTTTGTGAAAGAGACCTGACTAAGACAGTAGCAAAATAAAAGTTGCACATTTAAGACTAAAAATGTATAACACATAAATACATTTAGCGCAAAACAAAACAAAAATGTAATGATTAAAACACAAACAAGAATGAATAGATCTGGTAAAAAAAAGATTTAATTTTCAGCTCACTCTGTAGACTATTCCAGGTAGTGGGGGCAGATACCATAAAATATTTCTTTCTGAATTCTGTATGAGTCCTTGGAATGTCTAGAAGCAGAAAATCATCAGACTGGAGACCACAAGAGCCATGCGATTTCTCCTTCAAATTACAGCATAAATAAGTGGGCAATATACTCAAAAGATATATAAATGAAAACATATCAGTGACTGTGCCTGTGCATAGCTAAAGGAGGCTAGTTTACTTTCTGATACAAGAAGCAGTGATGTGTACAGGCTTTTGCATTACTTATAAAACACAGAGGACAGTGATATGCAGCGTCAAGCCACTGCAAGCAGTACAAAGGAGCATTCATGTAGAGGAGGTCCCAGTAGTCAAGAAAATGTTGTAGAGACTAATTTCTTTTTGGCTGCAAAAGAGAAACACTGCTTGTTTTTTGTAAATACAATCTTAATTTCAGTTGAAGTTTCTATAAAAGCTCCTTAACATGTGTTTTAAAGGGCAGACATTCATCAATTAAAAACCTTAAATATCTGAATTGATTTACTTGCTTAATTGGATACCCCAGGACAGTTAAAATGCAGTCAGGACCTGAGATTTATTTAGACTGGCTAAAAGTCAGAAGTTTAGTTTTATCAGCATTCAGAATCAACTTGAGTTGACAGAGCTGGGACTGAACAATGTCAAAATCTGTTTGCAGACAATTCACAGCTGAACAGAGGGTGGAACACAATAACACTATAAGATTGCATCATCAGCATAACAGTGAATATTTGCATCACTAATATTATGACCAGTGCAATTTATGTAGATGAAAAACAAAATAGGTCCAAGGACTGAGCCCTGCAGCACACCTTTACTGATCTTAAGAAAATCAGATATGCACCACTCAGATTTAATGCACTGCCATCTGTCAGAGAGAAAGTGTCTGAACCACAAAAAATACTTCATCCAAAAGGCCACTGTTAGATAGGGCCATGATATCATGATTTAGAGAGGTCAATAAACAAAGCAGAACTAGGGCCAAGAACATGTCATAAAAGCAGTTGTAGTGCTGTGATCCTTTCCAAAACCAGGATGAAATTAAGGTTTGGTTACTAACTGAAGATTCAAAGATCTGGCTAGAGGGGATAAAATAGATGTAGGTTTAAATGATAATCTGACACTTGGAAGGAGTATACTTCAGATCCTTATTTTACAATATCCTTATTTATAATCCTTTCAAACAAATCAACAACCAGACTCCAGTTTCAACATTGGATTTATTCAATAATAATTTAATAATTTTAGCTTGCCTAAGACAGAATTGTGTCACCTCACAATAAGGTTCTGGGTTTAAATCTCCTGGAGCTTTTCTGTGGAGTTTGCATGTTTTTGCTGTGCCTAGATTGGTTTCCTATGAGTTTTCTGGCTTCCTTCCACAGTCCAAAGACTTGCATGTCAGATTAACTGGTCTAAAAATGGGATAAAATGTGTACAACAAAGCATTATACAAATGCCCAGGTAAATGGGCCTTGTAGTGTAAAGTGTTTGCGTGTTCATTAAGACTAGCAAAGCGCTATATACTATATGCCAGGCCATTTTCAATATTCAGCTACCACTATATTATAAGTGAGTATAGCCTTTTCAGCAGAGCCTAAATTCCCCTTTTTCAGACTGACATTTACTTTTGGAGCTACTTGCATAAACCAACACAACAGTTAGCATGTTGTAACTGCACAAAAGGGCTTTTATGGTAACAAGAATTGATTTTGACTAGGGGTGCAACAGGATGCCTCCTGGGAGCAGATACAGCTCTGCTGGTGCAACCTCACAGCTTCAACTGTCTGGGCTGGACTTGAACAATTGGAATATAGGAGTTCCAACATGAGATGTACTCTGCTCGTGGCACTGAGAAAGTTTTGATTTATAAAAATGCTGCAGAAAACCAAGATCCATAGTCTGCACTTGTTTACATTCACTTGTGGTCTATTCATGCACAACCTTTTAATAAAACAAGATTATTATTGTTAATTTTGTTGCAAAAGATATTTCAAAGCCAGATAACATAGCCAGAAAACATCAATAGCACATCATGAGCAGACCCACTTTCTGACTAAAAACCTAACAAGAATTAGGACCGGTTTTGACCTTTCAAAATGGTTTGTCTTCTTATCTTGTCCTCTTTTTCTGACATCTTTCTCCATATCCGAGAATGAAATTATGACACATTAAGGCCATGTGCCATTTCAACACAAGAAGGTGTATGTGAGGCACTTTGCTGCCTACCATTTACTTCCTGATGACCACACAGGCTTGTCTGCACAGTCTCTACACTACAAGGGAGCCAGCTCCCCAATCTTCCCTTAGGCAGACTCTGAGCAGTCCAGAAAGTAGCATGCTAAGCCCAGCTGCACATCTCTGGTCACTACAGAACAATTATTTAGGAAGAATTCAAATCTGACTTATACATTAAACAGATGACTGTCTGACAGCCTGAGAGGTGCTGTGTATTTGTAACACAAACATGAGGTGGTCCTTCAGGATTAATATAATTTCCAATTGAATTATTGGACATTGCAGTTAAATGAAAGAAAATGTGTGATGTTTCTGTGGCGGTTGTTCCACCAGTGTTTGGCACACGCTATGCTGGGATCTGCTGATTGTGTTAGTAATGCTCCATGTTAAACAGATGGGACAAAATGGAGGGAACAACACAAAGCTTGTGTGTCTGACCTCACAATGCATTTCAACAGAAAAAAGCAGTCAGGGAGGCTGAGCAAAAATACCACCCAACTGGTGCTGAAAATAAGGAGCCTCTCTTGCCTGTCTGGTGTAATTCTCACAGTGTTCAGCCTCTCATGAAATTATTAAGTCCAAAATCCTGTAGGGATTTCTTCGCCTTGCCACCAGTCTTTCTCCTGATCAGTCTAGCACAACATGATGTATGTAGATGGTCTCGCAGCTCATCTGTCATTTAAGGAAGAGGCTGTCTGATTCCACCTGGCTGGGAAATGCACACACTGTTCTGCATTCATCTACCCCGAGCCCTGCCCTGTACACACCCACCCTAACACACAAACCAACAGAAACAAATGGACAAAGCTTACTTTGTGTGTTAAACGAATGTCACACTGGGGCCTGGCTGTCATAGCATATCACAGTAACACTCAGCACGCCTCTATGCCTCTACTAAAAGAACTCCCCAGTTTATCCGTACATTGTCTCAGGCTTCACAGTGCAAGAAAATAGGGCACTTTTATTGAATTCGCAGTAGCATGTTTTTTATTATGCATCTAGTACACAGCATTTAGTGGCCTCATTTGGTGCAGCTGATGTTATATGCTGTGTGCATGTGACTCTCTATACTGTATGCTGATTATAAATAACAAACTAAGGGGTGGATATGTGTGTGTTCCTCTCTCTGAATCTGTTCACATTAGCTCACCTGTGGGTATTTAAAGTTTTGCGTGATATAAGTTTGGTCTTCTCAGCTTGTAGCACATGAATGCTTTGTCAGAACCCATTAATGTTACTTTTGAATGCTGTGGGTGTCATTTTCAACATGTGCAGTAAAATTTTGGAATAGGAAATTTTGAAGCCAGACCATGATCTTTTTTTTATCAATATTACCAAATAATTTTGGTGCCTAAAATTGAAAGTAAAACTATTCAGTGAATGAGGACATGAAGGGCAGTCCTGGCTGTAATATACTTTTTTCCACAGTGTTAAAATCTGCCATTTTGAGTTTCGCTGACACAAAATCTACTTTCATATCAGTGCTGTGATCACAGCAATACTGGTAATATTGTGAGAAGGGGTGAGAAAGTCTCCATAAGTCTTGCTGAAGATTGTGTTGACAGACCACATCGATTGATTGACCATTCTGTGTTCTGTTTGAAGTTGGAAATCAGAAATTCTGGAGTTCCTAGTCAGAACTGGAATAACTCCTCCAGTCGGACTTCCCACATGGAAACTTGGGGCATCCACATCAACCCTGACTTCATGATCCAAGAATGCAGTAGCATGTGTAAAACAGTAGTAAAACAGTAGAACTTGCAATCTGTACTACCATAGTTGTGTATTTCTGGTCACTAAATTAACCAGACGCAGAACAATGATCGGGCTCTATCTTTGAATGTGGAGCAGCTCTGTTTATAAGTGCAAAAAAAACAGGCATTGTGTTGTATGAACAATGGCTGAATTGTTCCATTTAGTAAGGAGCAGAACAAAGCTGGTTTTTCTGACTATACTACTGGAACCCGGTCAGCTCGGGAGTGATGTTACTCCTACCTCCAACATCCAAGTTCCGAGGCAAATGGAACGTGGCATGAATTGCACACAGTGCCTGTAGGCAAATGGAAGTTCCCTGGAATGTGATTTTCTGTTGATATGTACTGTAGTTCCCTTTTGTTTTGCCTCAGTTTTGAACTTGTAGCCCCATTGCTGTCTTCCAGACCCTTTCATCCCTCATCATTATTTGATCATGTTACCTTCGACCTTTTGTTCCTTATGTGTAAATGATACACTCTCCAGTAGTTTCTGTCACCCTACCCTCTCTTTTAGACTGAAGTATAAATAGCTTTCCTATGCTTCTAAGAAAATGGCAGATCCACTCTTTGTATCTGTAAACCCACCATATGCTGGTATACTTAATAAATACACCACAACAACAAAATCTTGGAAAACAAGACTTGGAGTAATTTCTTAAACAGTCTGCACAAGGATGGGAGACATTGCATTAAATCTAATACTTTCAGAAGATTATGGTTTGTGCTGATTTTGGGAACTTGAAATTTTCACTTATTTTTGTTATGTAATTAATCACTCTAAAGTTTCACTGGCACTCACTGTTAGGTTTAGACACTAAAACTAATTGGTCTAGGAATAGATAATGGTTTTGTTTATGGTTCGCCGTTCAGGATAACCCTGCATATTGTGGTAAACTGTAACCTCCGACAGGTCCTCTATGTGAAAGCAGGAAGAAATTTTAAAAGGCTAAAACAGGCTTACATTCTGATGGCTTTATTTTAATTAATTTATAAATGTCAGAAGGGATAATTGTGGGCAACGACAAAAGTTTCAGGGAATTTTTTAGAGATTTATTTCTGAAAGCTATTTAAAATCCGAATATACAGTTTTATTTCATACTGGGCAATTTTGGAATGTAATTCATTCTTACACCACTGCCATGAATGCAAACTGTGTCTTGATGCTTACCTTCCTCTGTCTACATCCTGGCCTGGTCTCTTCACCTCTACCATCTTGAGTATATCAAGCTTTTTCTCACCCACTCAACCTGAGATACAAATGGCTATTTTTGCCATTTGGAGTGCAGAGTGGGCACTGAAGGAGGCACCATTTTCGCTGTTACAAGTCAGTGTGCCATCAATATCACGGTGAAGCTGTTATTTTTATTAGGGTAAACTAGTTAAAGAATGTTGCTTTGAAGGGAAACATCCCATGCAGGGCCCATTTTCCCTCTCCATTCCACACCTCTTTGATCATTTGAGTTTGTCCTCACCTCTCTCTCTACTTCAGCTTTTCCATATCAATCACTATTTTATATACACTTCATCAAAGCAGATTCAGAGCAAAAAAAAAAAAAAAAAAAAACCTCAGCAGGGTTTGATTTCTTACATAGATCCAAACCTAATGGGGGAGTTTTTTTCCTGCTTGAAACAATCTGCATTAATCCTACTCCCATGGAAAGCTCTAGCTGAGGTGAAGAGTTTTGTTCCACTCCCTGACCAAATGCCATTGTATAAAGTGGAGACCTGCCAACCTCAAGCTTTGATGCATCAACAAATTAGTTAGGGGGCTTGGCAAATACTTTTGTTTTCTAATTCCAGCCAAATAGCACAGGATGTTATGTAGATACATATGTAGCATACATATACTGTGCCAAACATTCTCTTCTGTATGGTCTTCAAACATGTGAATCCTAGCTTTAACAAACTGGGTCTATTAAGTATCCAGATGAAAATAACACAGACACTCTTATAAGCTCTATAGGCTGTCCCACAATGCCTTTTGAGGTTCTATTTTATGTGTGTGCTTCATCATGACCACTAAACCTGCATGAATTCATATGTGTATCTTCCAAGTTACTATCAAGTATCATGAATTTTTACTATTAATTTTAATCTACGTTCAGAAACAAAATGTACTCCCAAGCTGAAATAAAACACATTCCTGTGTTTGAGTAGGAGAATAAATCGTATGGGTACAATATAATCAACGGTAGTTTAGTTTTTTTTTAAATTTTTTGTGTTTGCTTTTTATTGTCCTTTATAGAAAGTCTATTTAATGCCTCATTTCAGCAAGGAGGATATCCACCTCTTAATTGCACTACATTTTATTTGTCATATGTCAGACACTGTAAGTGCGTAGACCAAGAGGTCTTGCTACATTCATGTAAAAGGAAAGTTTTTACAGGACTCTGTGCAGTCATGTGAAAAAATGAATACATCCTATAATTTAATAGCTTGTAGAATCTCCTTTAGCAGCAGTAACTTGAGGTAATGGTTTTAACCGTCTCTTACATTGTTGTTGAGGAAGTTTGGTCCAGTCTTCTTTGCAACATTACTTTAATTCAGTAAGGTTTGCAAGTATTCCTTTATTCACACTTCTTTTAAGGTCCCTCCACAGCATTTGAATCAGGTTGAGGTCTGAAGTTTGCCTGGGCCATTGTAACGCCTTGATTCTTTTCTTTTTAGCCATTTTGTTGGAGCTAACCTGTGTGCTTGGGATCACTGTCTTGTTGCTTGACTCAATTTCAGCCTAGCTTTAGCTGTCGAACAGATGGCCTCACATTTGACTCTTGAATACTTTGGTATACAGAGGAGTTCATGTCCACTCAATGATTGTAAGGTGCCCAGATCCTATGGCTGCAAAGCAAGGCCAATCCATCAGACCTTCACCACTGTTCCTGACAACTGGTATGAAGTGTTTGTGTTGATTTTCTGTGTTTGGCTTTCCTCAAACATGGCACTGTGCATTGTGGCCAGCCATCTCCACTTTGGTCTTGTCTGTTCAAAGGACATTCTTCCATGAGTCTTGAGGTTTGCTCAGATGCAGCTCTGCAAATCTAAGTCATGCTGCCATGTTCTTTATAGAGAGAAGAGCCTTTCTCTTGGCAACTATTTGAAACAAACCATACTTGCTTAGTCTTTTATCAAATTGTACTACCATGAACTTTAATGCTAACTGAGGCCTGTAGAGTCTGAGATGTAGCTTCTGGGATTTTTACAGTTTCTCTGAGCATTGCATGATCATTTCTGGGACATCCACTCCCAGGAAGATTCTGCGTTTATGGAGGTGGTCACACTTGCTGATGATCAGTTAATCAAGTAGCACCTGGGTGCTACTAATTCTGTTAAAGCCCATGGAAGCTATAGGGGTGTACTTTTCACATGACTGTATAGTGCCCGTTAAAACATAGGTTTAATCTTGTGTGTCTGGTAAATGTAACGTTAAAATCTTTTAGCTGCTAATGATGGTGCTTCAGCTTAGGTTATTTCAAACTAATCTAAAAAATGACTCGAATACAACAAATGGACATATGAATAAAAGACACATAGCTTCAGTAGGTGGTAATAAACATATACAGATGCTGTAAAAAATAAACACTTAGCGGAATGCTTTCCTCCTCTGACGACTAACCTACCTGTTGTCTGTTATTTTAGAACAGGGATACTTTGTTAGCTTCTGCCAATGCCTTTCTGTATACATCCCAAGAGACATTCTTACCGAGTAAATGCTAATATTTTAGATATGAGGCAACACAGAATATTTTTAAATGCTTCTCTATTAGTAAAATATGAATAAACCAGCACCTGTGCATGTAAGTATAATATATTTGGAAGGCAAAGAGTTTATGATTTATGATCACTGGGGTCAGGGGGACAGTGTCATTGCATCTTTCTTCACTTCCAATGTAACAACTTAACAATGTTTATGACACATGCTAAACATGATTGGGGCCCCGCTGGCCAGGCTCATTTTAGGGGAGGTCGCAACTTCATTATGTAGTCTGAAATCAGTGTGGGAGCCCGCTCAAACAAGCTAGGACCAATTATTTAGATTAATTTGATACACCCTTCCCAACCCCATTCTGCTTGGAGCATCTGCTTAGGCTCAAGGAAATGATGATGTACGAGGCATAATTTAGCCTTGAGAGAGTGGGAGAGAGAGAAATCACTGTAGCTGATTGTGACCAAATGGAATTCAGATGAACTGAGCTTATTAAGAGGTAAAAGGGATGGGAATGTACAGGTAAGAGGTTTATCAGTGTTAATAAATGTTATGGCTATCTCCTCTGAAAGCTCTGTCAGAAGGGAGCCAGGAGGGGTCCTCAGCTGTCCAAATGGACTTCGCATGAGCAGTGCCTGAGAGTGACTCGAGATATTACATTGACTCATTTCTGGGAGTTACTGTTTCTTCATGAGCATATTTCTCAGCTCTGGCTGAGGAAAATTTTGTATGGACATTGTGTTACAGTGCTGGTGTCATCCCAAATTAACACTGATACTTCTGAATAGATGTCAGTGAAGCATCTTTGTAGAATTTGCCAGGCGAAACACAGCAGAACTTGAGAAGAGCCACAAAACTGTAGCAACAGTGGTTCAGATGTCATTATTATTTATGAATTACACCAAAGCTCATTTTAGCAGCAATGAAATCTTAAATGGGGTTATGAGAACATCATCACCACTGTGTATCACTGAGCTTTATAAAGTAATGGATTTAAATGGAAACTCACTGCCAGCCTTAATGAAGCATGAAAAGCATTCCCAGTTTACACAGAAAGAGGGAGAGTAGCAGAAGGGGGTGAAATGATAAAAGAAGTTCATGGGTTTGTGAAATGAAAGGCCATTGAGAGGAAGAAGTCTGTTTTCTGTCTTTACCTGAACATATATCAAAAGGATCATTAAATTTAAGATTTGCTTTAGGTGAAAAACACTGTGGTTGGAAACTTTATGTAAATTATATCAGATTTTCATTTTTCCTCACACCCAGATTTGTAAACTAACCAATGCATGATTGCAATGAGAAAATTTCCCTTGGTATCTATGTCAGTGTATTTATGGCTTTACTCCACATAAGCAGAGTTCTTTGGTTGTTATCAGTGCAAGCATTTCTTTGGTGGAGAGTGATGGTTAAGGTGACTCAGATAGCTCAACTGTGATCCTATACAGCATAAAAATGTAGCTCTTCTCTTGTAGAGCAAAGGAAAAAAATCGCACCCTGTTGCTTTACAACATTTTACATGCATAGTGGGAATGAAGAAATTCTTCCAATTCTTTCTTGATTAAACTGGATGAATTTAATACATAAAGAGCAAAACTAGATTATGGTAGGTAAACACATGATATAGAAATCAACTATTGCCCCAGGATGACTGCTGCTTTTAAAGCAGTTATTTAAATACAAGCCCATATATACAAGCCCATATTTGTGTTTGTGTTTCTGCATGGCTATATCTGTTTGCACTGGAGTCCACTCCGAGCTATAGATTCATGTCTTTGTGGGTGTCAGGATGCAGTCATGCTTGCTAATGAAGCCAAAGAAAGAAAGCTTGTTTACTCAATGGAGATAACAACAGCTCAATCACCTACCTGACCTGAATCCTTAACTGTGATCATTATTATACTAGGGAACATGAAAAGAAGATAAGTTCTCCATTTGCATAATGGACCAAAGTTGATAACTGATGCTGCATGTCACCTGTAGATGAGGAACTTCAGTCATAGTAGAGAGGAGCGGTATCATTCCTTATTTCATGACAGTAAATAGAAGGCTTTAATCAGATCAGTTTTCTGTAAACAGATAAATACATGCAGACTTAATGTTAAACAAATTTTGCTATAAGATAATGAAACCTATGACTCCAGAGTGCACAAACCAGAAGCACAGGACTATTTGCAAATCCTTGCTGTGGACAAATAAATCTAGTAAGCCCTCACAGGAGTTGCGGTAGTGGACATCGGCTAATCTTAACTCATCCTTTTCTCAGAATGCAGCTGGATCTGGAATACTGCTTCCTGTGAAAGATGTGACAGGTGGCATCTGATATGTTTTAGCATTAGCAGGCAACATAGCAGCAAGCTTAAACGAAATGTCACTTTCTACAGTGTGTCTAATTGCATGTACCTCTCTGAATGACATCAACCCAGCTGGAACTCACTGGAAGCTTCTCCAAGTATAGATAATAATTTCACTCTGATGTGCCTGCAGTGAGCCTGAGTGCATGAGTGCATGAGTGCACACAGTCACATCTAGCAGCAAAAACCCTCAGTTTGAGACTTTGCTTGAGATTTCAATATTGCCGTGATTGTCCTGTTGGCATCCAATATGGAAGTGAAATGTCAATTTCCCTTTTTACAACAATATGCATGCATGGTTCTGTATCTGTACATCATATCCACACCCTTATCCTGAACACACATATATACACATATACACACAAAGTTACACACTTAAGCCTGACTGCCCTTTCTCTAGGGGACTTAATGGATAAACCCAGCCTGTTCTGTGAAATGTTATAGGCAGCCAATTTTACACTGCTTTTTGTGTTTTGAAATACGCAGTTTTATGGCTGGCAGATCTTTGTACAGTTGACATTTTCCTGGCTATAACTGTAAATAATAAACATGAAACAAGCTGTTATGAACATTGTGTAATGCCCCTCAGCGTTTAGCAAAATTCACTCAGGAAGAAACAACAGCAATCTCCCAAGTGTCTTTATTGATATTTCAAAAGTGGTATAAAAATTAAAGTGGTTTACTTATTGTTTGACGTACTGGGAAATACAGAAATCCCAACTTTTAAAGATCACTAGTTACACTAGTCACACATCACCTGTGTCAACTGACAGACTGCGTTTGGAAAAAAACAACAGTCTACATTTCTATGAAGCTTTTTCCCATTCTCTAGGCTGCCAATGCTAAACTAAGCCCCTGCTGGTTGTGGTGTTATATTTACGTATGGACATTCAAATTATTTCTCCACACTGAACTCTCAGCAAGAAAGCAAATCACTATATCACTCAAACATTTGGGGTCACTTTGAAATGTTAATTTGTAAGAAATTATAAATAATAAACATCTAATACAACATGAAATTGATCAGAAATGTAAATGGACATTTTTTTATTGATATATTTAAATTTTAAATCACTACCTCTACTCCTTGCATCTTCACCATTCCACCTGTCTCACTCACATGTGTATGAATGAGAAAGAGGCAGGTGGATTAGTGAAGCTGCAAGGAGCAGAGATGCAAGGAATGGAGGTAATGAAGGTAAATGTGTTTAAATATCTGGGATCAACCATCCAAAGCAACAGACAGAGTACACAGGAGAAGATGCAAGGGATAGGGTGAGACGGATGGAGATGATCTGCTCTGGTGACCCCTAAAGGGAGAAAACAGAAGAAGAAGAAGAAGAAGAAGAAAAAGAAGAAGAAGAAGAAATTAATTTCAAATGTACATATCTATTTTCAGCAGCTATCACTCCTGTGTTCCAGTGGTACACTGTGTTACCGAATACAAGTAAATCATTAACTGATATCAGTTAATTAAAGTATTTAAAGTAGCTATGAATTTTTCTAAATGTGTGCTTCAGAAATCTTTGTGCGTAAGAACTGAAGGGTATTCAATACAGAAATTTGCACATTTTCATACAGCTGAGCATATCAGTCCCTTCACAAGGCAGGGCAATAATGAAGCTTTAACGAAGCCTCCAGTTAAAGGACTGTGAGGCATCCATTTCTCCATCTAGAGACTCTGATGTACTTGTCCTCTTGACCAGTTGTGAACTTTAACTTCTATTCTGGTTAGAGCCAGTTTGCACCATCTTGTAAAGGAAATAGTGTACATCATGCTCTTCATTTTCTTGGCAACTCCATTTCTTAGTTTTCCCTGTTCATAACAATTCAAAATAATTTCCTCATGTTTTTAGCCTTATTTGTTTCTTTTCCCTCTCTTGTCATTGTCTTCAGTGAGTTTACCTATGCTTCATCATCCCTCCACTGTTTTGATTATTATTATTTAAATATAATCTGTATGTTTTTTAGCCTTTATTGGGTTGTCACATGGTCCTTCTTCAAGTTCAGTGTATTTGTTTCTCCAGCTAGATGCCTTTGTTTTGTACTGTGACAGTTTTTTGATTTTTACCTGCCACCAATGGGAAACAGTTTTCCCCCAGACAAAAATCCAGAGATATTATGGTTTTGACCTGGTTGTGCCACAACTGCGTCTGTCTTGTCTGCTATGTCCACCATAGAATGGTCTTTTTGTTTGACTTCCACATCAGTGAGGCATAGTTAGGGCCTTCCTATCACCAGTGTGCTAATACCAGTAATGTAGTCGGTGCTATGGCATGCTGATACGTTGATGTATTGTCATTTTTTATATGGCAATGTTTACCACTGACCATGTAGACATAATACTTACACTCCCACACTTTCATTTGATGTTTAATGAGATTAATTTGTCCTGGATATGACTTCTCAGTGAATTTTAATTCTCAGTAGTTTGTGTAATACAGTCAACCAATGAAAAGAAAACATTATCTTCTTTCTGTATTTCACATATAAACAAACAACAAAATAACCTGTAAATTGTGAGGCACCATGAGCCAAATGAGCTACTCATCACTGATGTTCTGGTATACCTACCTGTGTCAAAATGGGTGAGCACTTTGGTTGTTTCTGCACTCACCACTTGTCTCATCTGTGTTTTTCTTACACACTGTATTATTTTGAATACATGTTTATTTGCTGTGATTTGCAAATGTAACATTGTGTCACTCACTATCCCGGGTTTGTTTGCGTTAGCAGTATGTTACTGTTTACATCAAAGCAAGTAAGCAAATTAAAGCAAACACATAAGTATAAGTCTGTCTCAGTTTCTTTTGTTAAAATACAGGTTCAGATATTGTTTCTTTTGCTCATACTTACCATTATGTTTTCTTTTGTTCAAGTCTCCACACAGGTCTAATGTTTGGGAAGGGCCTGCCTAGTAGTTCCTGACTTTTATAGTGCTGGTAATGTCATATCTGACATCACTGGGCTAAACCAAGTGGAGGGGTTTTCTTTTGTATAAATGTGTTCTATTTTTTTGTATTGAGTATTATAGTATATATTAAATGTACTTGTCTATATCGGGAGTCAGTTAGTTTTGTTGATGAGCTAGTGGGGAGCAGTAAATGTGTTTCGTGTCTGCTTGAATTTATAGTAATTGCCCACTTACTTTTGGTATTGGCTAAACTAAGTGGGATGATAATTGACTGGCCTATATATAGAGCAAGTTAGAGGCTGCTTGGGGGAAAAAGAGGTGAGGCTGCATTGCTGTGAACATAGGCCCATTGTTTTTCGTTATTAAGACTTACTTTTAGCGGAAGTTTTTTTTTTGGTTATCTTAGTTAAAGTTCACATGTCATGGAGAGCACTTCTAAATAAATTTCTCACCTCTGGGATGCAAAATGTCTGCTGAGTCTGCCTGCCTATCACCTTCCTTGACCATCGAGCTAGACTATCTCATATTATGAAGTAGTGAACAAAGGCCAAGTCCACATAAATATATCCAAATAAAATGAATGTGGAACTGATCCAGAAGTAAATCTGGATTTCCCCCAGTAATCGTGAAGGAAAATCTGACCTTGTTGGCGCATCAGCTTGTTCCTATAGTTTTCTCTGATCTGCTCTGGGTTATCCCACAGAGGCAGTGGCCCTGGTCTGGTTCTGGGATATTGAGTGTCTTACAAGGGTGAAAGGCATCACTTCTGGTTAAAGAACCTTTTTTTCTGCATTTGAGTCCACAAGTTCACAATCAGATGATCCCTTATGAGCAAGCACTTGGCAACTGAGGGAAGGAAGAACTCACTTTTAACAGGAAGAGACCTCTGGCAGAACCAGGCCCAAGGAGGGGCAGTCATCTGCCTTGGCCGGATGGGGTGAAAGGGAAAAAGAAAGGCGAGCAGAGAGAGACTATGGGAAAGAGAAACACAACATTTAAAGATGTGCCGTGGTGGCAAATAAATGCATTGGGAGTGAAAAGAGGTGGGTGGAGAAGAAATACCCAGTTTTAAGTTTTAGACCTTAACTTAACCACTTGTATTTGGGAGACAGAGCCCAGAGGGTGAGCTGGTTCCATAGTTTATAACAACAGTTTATGAACATTATTGCTAACATGACATGATCAACACAATCAGTCAGCCTTTTAACATGCTCAGCTTAGATTTAATGTTTGATAAAAATGAATCTCTGTATATCTAAAGTTAGGCCAATAACTTAATAATGACTTTTTTCTTTTTTGCAATTTGACCTCTGTACACCACCATAGTGGATTTTTAAATCAAGCTGTCAACACGTGATTGAAGCACAGACTTTCTGCTTTAATTCAAGGGGGCACTATGCATAGAAATAGCTGTAATTCCTAAGCAGTTAATGAAATTCCTTTGTCAAACCTCTTAAATTAAAGCTGAAAGTCTGCACTTCAACCACATTTTGAGTGTATGGTTTAAAAACCACTATTGTGGAGTACAGAGGCAAAACTACAAAAAAAAATGCCACTCTCCCAAAATGTGTGGACCCAACTGTACGTAGATATTCCATTAGAAATAATAAATTATTTGTTATGAATGATTTTATTAACTAAAAACTATTGCTTAGGGCAGTTCTTATTTATTCAATACTATACAAGATCCAGACAAATGCAATTTTCTTTCAAAAATGGGGACATTTCAAAATGGCCTTAAACTTCTGTGTGGTAGAGCATTTTTCAAAAAAATGTCAAAGTTAATCTCCTTTGTTGCAGTTAAAAGGTCTATAGTTTCTCTTGTGTTCACAAATTGGACAGATACAGTAAAATAACAATTAGATAGAAACAGCTCATATGCTGTATTTTAATCTCATATTTCATAGGCAGTTATTCAAAGCACTTGCTGAGCAGTTATGGCTGGAACTACAAAAAAAGTCATATAACTGGATGAATTCATTCAGGTATGAGTATGTTCAAAAACTTCAATTCTTAAAGAGGATTGTCCTATCCTCTTTATTTATTTATTTAACACACTGTCCTAGTGTCCCCAGTAGCATAGTGGTTTGTGCATTTGCCTTTAACACAACAGGTCTCTGGTTCAATTCCAGGTTGGGACACAAGCCCCTCTCACCATGGAGGGTTGTGTCAGGAAGGGCATCTGGAATAAAACCTCTGCCAAATTACCAATGTGGATTAATCTGCTGTGGCAACCTCTTATAAGGGAACAGCTGAAAGGTACATTTAACATGATATCCTATTACTGTTAGTTCTGCCAACCATAGATTGGTTCCAACTACTCCAAATTGGCATGTATGAAACAAGGCAATATCCATTACTCTGCCTCCACATTTTGCATGTCATTACATAGCTCCTATGTATCAGGCATCAGAGCCCATTACAGCAAGGAGTGGGAGGATAACTATACTCTCAAACTCTATCTTTTCTACAAAGTAATTTGTTGCAAAGGTGTTTTCAGTCAGGCCTGACAGTTGCCTAGCATACTGAAGAGTTTGTGTCATTCTTAAGTGCCACATATTGCGTACGTGTTTACTACCTGAATACAGATCTATTATGGATATACAGAGCACTGAATGACAGCATTTGCTATTCCACAACTCAACAGCTATGAGAGGAACATTTATTGCTATGCTGACTGAAAAAAGATGTCTGCATATGAAGAAAAGGTCTTTTCCAAGTAGGTTTTAAAGCATCTAGTGTATTATTAGTTTAGCAAGCTGGATTGCTGTGTTTAGCAAGGACAAAATTGATTGATCATTTCACCCAGAGCGGCTCTGCTTTAAGTCCTTGCCTGATGACTAACTGGTTGGCAAACACTTTGAATGCAAAGTGTGGCACTTTTTATTGAGTTTGTTCAACGGAGTGCATAATTATTTAACAGCATTAACTTAAATGCACTGCTGTTGTCTTCTTCAGGAAGGAAACACTTGAGTCATGCCACATTCACTCTAGTGTAGAGTCTGATTTGTTTGCCTCAGTAGACAAAACTGTCAACTATACTGAATAGGTGTACAGTCCATGTCATGTTTAGAAATTCTTGGGCTGTACCTGGGGAAAAAAATCACTGAACATTCTGGTTATGAAACTGGTCACATGTTTTGTAATATTTACATTAAAACTTGATCAAAGATTATGAAATAAGGAAAACATTCAAATGCCTTATAATCTACTTCATCAATCAATACATTTATTAATACAAAAAAAGAAAAACAACACTAAACTGAGTCTTTTTCTCCATCCCTCTCCCTTACTGGTAGAGACAGATGGCTACGCCTCCCTGAGCCTGGTTCTGCTAGAAGTCTCTTCCCATTAAAAGGGAATCGTTCTTTCCCACCAATGCCACGTGCTGCCTTTTTGAGGATTGTCTGATTGTTGTTTTTTTTCTCTCTAATATCACAGGGTCTTTATTTTTGCAGCATAAAGTTCATAATGCTAATTAAATATTTACTTTTACATCAAAAAAATCTTGGTATAAATTGAATCTAATGTTGCAGTCTTTTGTAGGGCCCTTATGTTAAAAAAATATCTTTATAATTACATTGTGCCCTCATGGTGCATTTCCTATAGCAAAATGTTGTTTACTAAAAATAGATTTGGAGCAGCAGCTGTAGCAGCACCCTGCAGACCATGATGGTATTTAAGATTATTTCAAACTCGCAATCCTTGTCAAAGGTTATACTCTATCCTTGAGTCCTACTTGAGCCACATAAGAATACAGATATGATGTATAAACATATTATAGATTTCAGTGTAACTTGCACTTCCCCTAGTCATTATTATCTAAAATATTCAATAAACACAATAAATATCTATAAAACTGCTTTGAAATTATAGAAAAGTAGCTGTTCCTTATACCTCTGGTACTTGCATCACATTTATAAGCTTTCTTTAGTATCAAAGTAATTGAGATATAGTTTTTTGCCCATCAATGGGCCACAAAGAGTAAGAGCATTCTTTTAATGGTACATTTTAATAGTCAGCACAGCAGTTCCTTATTGCATCCTCTCTCATTCCTGTCTGGTCTCTTGTATACTGATTTGTGTCCATGTACATAGAATTAATATTTTCCACTATTTAAAGGCAGAAAATGCCATATCTGGATGTTTGAGGGGTTGGTGGTGCAGCCAGTCCTTTCATTACTCTCACCAGACACCCAAGTTTGAGTCATATGTGTAATAGATTTTATGTGTAATTTTTAAAAATAAACTAATAAAAAATCTGTTACTTGATTAACTGTAGGTATTAAAAATATTTGTTGTTTAGAAAAAAGACCTTTGGTTACCACAAATTATGCTGTCTGTGGTGTCTCTGGCATTAGTCGTGACATGAACATGAACAAGTAAACTACTTTTTTGTGGCTATTTTAAATTCTGCAAAATCGAATCAGCTTTACCATAACCCAGTTTTTACGTCGGGTTCCCACGTTTTTATATAAATTCTGTCTAAATTCAATCTCAAACTAGACAGCACATGGATTGGTCATATTACTGAAGAGAGAGTGGATGTGTCTGATTGCAAAAGGACTTGGTGGGAGAAATGATCAACTGGGGAAGAAAATGCTCTGCTGCTTGCAGTTTTTTTTGTTTGTTGTTGCTTGATTTAGCGAGCTTAACAGTATCCTGGAACTAGAAGACATGACAGAGTAGATATAGAATGAGGAGGCTGAATGAAAAACAAAGCTTTTCATGATTTCTTATACCACCTGTATCAACTGAAACACTTTAAAATCCAATCAGACTCAAAATGGAGAGAAAAGGGATGTCAAAACCAGTGTATTTCAGTCAAAATGTCTAATAAAATTCTAATCTGTGTGTGATGGTTTAGTAGAAAACAGGACTTTATATTGATTTTGATTTTGGACAGAGGTTTATGAGTGTAATAAAATGGATGCTGGTAAGTGGTGACGCAATTATAATGAAAAATTTAAATATTTTTACGATGTTATAAAAGAAAATAGGCTAAAAGCTAGGATATAAGTCAGAAAAGCCAAAAAGGTGCAATTATTACAATAAATGATTACTTCTACAGACGAAGTAACATCCTAGAAAATGGTTGGTGCCTTTTTTTATATTTGAGTTTGGAGCTGCCCTAATGACCCCAGGCATTAGACATTAGTATTCAACCCCTTTAGCTAACATTACCATTTGACAATGTTACATAATATGACAAAATCTGTGTGAAGTAGTCCTCTTGTGTTGGATGCAGCATAATGCTGCCTCAGCATGAAAAAATAATGCACTTTATTTTACAGTTTGCTTAAAAGTAATGTATATGCATTTACAATAATTCCACCATAATATGAAACACAGCAACTACTGAAACACAGCAAGTTGTTGTTAATATAAGATTTTTACAGTGAAAGCAGTAGAAGTGCACAATGGATAAGAATGAATTTATTTACACCTGCTTTTAGACAAACAAACAAACCACATTTTATTTTAGTTATCCAGATATAGTATTGATTAAATGCCTGGAATTGTAATAAAACAATATCTATTAGCTTTTATATGGTGAACATAACAAGCATTCTAGCATGCTGGTAACATCCTGGTAATTTGTTACTGATTGGTCTTTTAAAAATTTATAACAGCACATACTCCCTTGATGGTACCTGTTTCCAAACAATAACTAAAACTGATGCTAGGAGAGTAGTTAAATCAAAACAGAAACTCACAGATATGCTGTACTGTGTATGAAGCTGCTGGCTATAGTGGTCAAAGGTGACTACCATCATGTGGCAGCAAATAAATAATCTGCTGCTACTTATTTAATAAGTCAGAGCCAACTTTATTGTCAATTCTGCATTTTGTGCAGCTTATAAACAGAATCAAAATCGTGTGATGCTAAAACTTAAAGAAATGCTGTAGGTTATATTGAATTAGAATTGAAACCCTGTAATAATTCTAAAAATATAAAAATAGCTATTGTCTTGACCCTTCAGTCAACAACATTATTCAAATTGCCAAACAGATAAATAAATAAATAAAACATTATATTTTGGGGCTACAGTTGAACAGATCCTGGTTCATTCGGAACTATCTCACAAGCGCCCCCTATGAAGTCAGAAGTTCATGAAATGGGAGTTCTCTTAGGTACTTGTGGCCACTCCCTTTTTCGCCAAAGAGTAACCACAGCACATGAATCCGAATATGTGATTTGGCACAGATTTTATGCCTTACTGATGCAACCTTCCCATCTGTACGGGCCTGGGATGGGCACTAGGAGTGAAGCCTAAGACTGGTGTAGCCCAGATGAAAAAAAAAACACAATTAATGGACACCAGTGATAAAAGAAGCGACAGAGTATTTATTCCCTTTATTTTAACCATTCACATCAGCAAAGTGTCATAATTCCCATCACAATTGAATGCACCTCTCAGTTCACCCCACGTGGGGATACCTAACTCTCAACAGCCAATCACAGCCTATGCAGGCTGCATTCAGCCTGTCAGTTAAGAGGTCAGGTGAAGGCGCGGGGTCTTCCCGGGTTTTTTTTTCCCATCTCAGCCACAGGAGTGAAGGCAGCTACTGCTTAGACCGAGAGACAACAACGGGGGGGAAATAAGGGAAACCCAGAGTTAAACTGTGGGAAAAGGAAAAAAAAAAAACTTACCTATTGGAAGTCCGGAGCCGAGTGGCTGAATGAAGGAGAGAAGTAACGTCGGTAAGACGAGTTTAGAAAAAAACTTGTAGAGGCTTACCGTTGTCGCCCGTGCTAATGCTAGCTCGGTCTCTCACAGGCTAACCACTCAGTTTTCACCTGGAGAGCGGCTACAGTTCCGATACCAGTGTGCTT
>VUQH01082183.1:0-15111 GCA_015106775.1 Etroplus canarensis | reverse complement strand
AAGATAGGATGGGGCCTGATTGTTCAAGACTTTGTAAGTGAGTAGAAGGATTTTAAATTCAATTCTAGATTTAACAGGGAGCCAGTGAAGAGAAGCCAGTATAGGGGAAATATGATCTCTCTTTCTAGTCCCTGTCAGTACTCTAACTGCTGGCTGAAGGCTTTTTAGGGAGCTTTTGGAACAGATAGATAACAATGAATTACAATGATCAAGCCTAGAAGTGATAAATGTATGAACTAGTTTTTCAGCATCACTCTGAGACAGGATGTTTCTAATTTTGGCAATATTGCAAAGATGATAATAGGCAGTCCTACATATTTGTTTAATGTGAGCATTAAGGACATATCCTGATCAAAAATGACTCCAAGATTCCTCACAGTGTCACTGGAGGCCAAAGTAATGCCGTCCAGAGTAAGTATCTGGTTAGAAAGACTGTTTCTGAGGTTTTTAGGGCCAAATACAATCAGCTCAGTTTTGTCTGAATTTAAAAGTAGAAATTCCTGGTGTCCCTGTAGTTTAGTGGTTTTCGCATTTGCCTCACAAGAAAAAAGGTCCCCTGTTCAATTCCAGGTGGGACACAAGCCCCTCTCACCATGGAGGGTTGTGTCAGGAAGGGTATCTGGCCTAAAACCTCTGCCAAATTACTAATGTGGATTAATCCACTGTGGCGACCCCTTGGGGAGAAAACAATGGAGCAGCCGAAGATACATTTTTATGTTGGTAGCAAACCTTTGATAGTTATCTTCTTTAATACCACTATGATAGCTTGAAATATTGCTTTGCCACACATGTTGCTTACCACTTGTGTCCAGTCAGATGGCGCTGCTCACAATCACAGTGGAGGGAGTTCCTGTTGGTTGACTCCCACATTAGGAGGGCATGGCTGATACCTTCCTGTCACCATTATGCTAACATAAGTAATATGATCAATGCTGTGACGTGCCAGTGCCTTCACATATTTCCATGCTTTTTATGGCCATGGTGACTACTGCCCATGCAGTCATGATGCTCTGAACACAACGCTTTCGTATGATGGTGATGGTTTGTGAACCTCATTGACTTCTCATTGGTTTTCAATTCTTATTAGCTTGTGCAACACAGCCAAACAATCACAAGAAAACGTATCGTTTTCTTTCTGCATTTCACACATTACAATAGCCTGTGAATTGTGATGGATCATGAGCTAGATGAGCTACTATCTCATTAACATCCTGGTATAACCACCAATGAGTGAAGAAAGTCCACAAAAGACATAGAAATAACATGAGTCTGGATCTGATCCACAAGTAAATCTGGATTTTGTTTTTTCTTCCAGAGTTCATGTCCTTTCTCCACCTTAGAGTAATGTACGGTAATCACAAGGGATAATCCGACCTCTTCGGCTCATCAGCCTGTTTCCTGAATTCACCTGGATCTGATCTAGATTATTCCACCAAGGTGTTGTCTCTGGGCTGGGAGATATGTGTCATTGTCTTTCGTGGATGAAGGGTGTCCCTTCTAGTCTGTATTTATCATTCCTCAGTAGATCTTTAAAATATTCAAAACTCAACAATGTAAACCTGATGAAATTCTGTTTGCAGAGTCCAAATTTTTTGATTTTACAGGCATAATACACATTTAATCCCTTTACTTTTAGTTTAGGACCAAATAAGTTTCAACACTGGCGTATCTTTTACAAATTGGAAAACTTTGAAAAACCCTGAGCATCACTCTCCACACTCAACAACCCAGCTGAGAGTCAGTGCACAACTGTTTGGATGCTAATCTGCCTTAAAGTGGGGAGATCACTGTGTGTAATTATACATACAACAGGCTAAGCATCTGACAGTTATTTATCCAGACGCACTGGAGCAATTAGAGAGTTTTTAACTCACATAAACCAGATGCTATCCATTAACAGAATAGAAAATGTAACTACTTTTCCTTTCAGAGCAGGGGTTCTTTAAACTTTTGATGGCTGCGTGTAAATGCAGAGATCAAGCATATGCATGAGAGCTGCCCAGAAAACTACAGATTGTTCATTAACTAAAGGTGAGCTTTTAACGCTAATTACCAAGTGTCTAAAACAAAACAAAGTCCAAGGGAAAAAGATAAAGTCCAAAACAGAAATCCCAAAACATAAGGGGCAGAAATAATCCATCCAAGAAAACAAAACATGGACCTGCACAAACATGAGCTGACTAATCCAACAGCAA
Source organism: Etroplus canarensis (assembly GCA_015106775.1). Taxonomy (NCBI): domain Eukaryota; kingdom Metazoa; phylum Chordata; class Actinopteri; order Cichliformes; family Cichlidae; genus Etroplus; species Etroplus canarensis. Next base: position 12,916 of record VUQH01082183.1, on the reverse strand, counting down.
AGACAAAGAGAGGGGCAGGACTGTTTGTACACCAAGACTGATTGGAAATTGAACACAGAAAGGTAGAGACAAACAGATGAAGACAGTCGAGACTGGGATTTGGGAGAGAACTATCAAAACAAAGCAGGGAATAACCCAAACGATAACCACTACACACAGAGACAAGAACACTGGGGAGGCAGAAATAAAAAGTCAAAACAGATACAGTACCCAAAAGCAATGAAATTACAAAACTGAAAACTCAACACTAGAACAAAAACAACATAAAACTCAACATGCAAGAATAATACACAGGACAAAAGGGAATCTGAACTTACACTAAACTAAAAAAAATCACTGAAACAGAGCTCAAATAGATAACTCAGCTCAACAAATAGATAACTTAGAAATCAAAACTCCAAAAATAGCACTAAACCAAAGGACTGCAACTGTGTGGGATGTTGGATGTGTTGTGCTGGCTTATATCTTTTCAACCATTTTATATGTGTGTGTATATGTATGTGTGTATATTATATATATATGTGTATATATATATATATATAATATACACACATACATACACACACACACACACACACACACGCGCATATATATATATATATATATATATATATATATATATATATAAAAAAATATAAAAATATATAAATTAACAGTGTAAACACACTCCCCCCTAGCCTGGCACATTGGTTTGCTCCAAGAGCTCATAAGCAGGATGTCCAGTCCCCCTGTCTCTCCACCTTCTACAAGCAGTTCACTTGACTATTAGCTAATAAACTAAATAAAGAATCACCAACCACCAATGTGTTTCTTATTTTTTTCCTATGCGGTTTTTAAATACAAACTACTCCAATTAAACAAAACACAAGTCAGGGTAATGGAACCTCTGGTCTCCACTACACTGACATTTACACAAATGCACTTGGCCTCAACAATTAATCCATCAACTGACACTCACTTAGAAAATGGACTCAAATACATATATTATTTCATGCGCACACTATATTATTTTATTTTATTTCATTTATTTATTTTGTATTGTAATTGTTTTGTATAAGGCACTTGCTGCTTTGTTTTTAATATACTTGCAATGTGCAAGTTTACTTTTGTGTAGTCCTTCGTTACTGATGTTCGATCCCTGGGCTCCTGCCAATTCCAGTGCTTCTGACGCTAGTCCATAGCTATTTTCCTTTTTCTTATTAATTAACCATAATCAGGGCTACATTTACTACATTTTGTGTATACAGTATGTAGAAAAGATGAAAATAGCCGCTGTGATGTCACCCATTGGTTTATAAAGTCACATTTTGACTTGAGCATATTGGCAAGGGTGTGGATTTAGCTTTGAAACCAATGATATGGCATACTAATAAGCTGGTTGCTTATCAGTCACAAGGTAGGCCTGCCCTAAAGCTAAGCCTGCTTTAACTAATGATTACGAAAATTAAGTGTTTATTGCCTTCATAAATCAAAAGCAGAGTATGGCCATGTTCTCATCAACTTCTGTACAATATCAAACTTCTTCTGGCAACCAGAGGGTCATTTTCTGCTGGCCATTAGAAAGAATGCAGGGTTAAGGCTTCATTTGTCATATCCAGAAGCACACTATCGTTTATATACAGTCTATGATTTTATCGCAGTTTGCACCTGTAATACCCGTGAAGTAATACTGAAATAGTAGATGCACATGTGTTAATACATTTGTCTAAATACACGGTGATGTTAGCATTAAATTATGACTCAATCAGGTAATTTACTGTGTAAAAAATAAATTAGGAATATGTTTTGCAACATATCAGACAGCATTTCCCCTCACTGATAATTTAAGTGTTAGGAATATATTTAACTTAGATGGTTGTGATGAAGCACCAGTGTCACATTCCTGTCCAACTAGTTTCTTACAATTCCATCATTCAACAAATAGCACCAAGCACAAGCAGTGCTGCACATTAAAAACAATAGTGAAACAAAAGTTAGACAGAGTTCATTGTCCTGCATTATTTGTCACAAACAGTGACATGCAGATTGAGGGCACAAACTTGTGTCTCACAACTGACACACCTGATTTGCATTTATGGAAGCCAGTGTTGACTTTATCCTGTTATCTGTGAGGGGGAAGTGACTCATTTGAGACTCCCATGGTGACTGCAAATTATGTACAGCTACTACTGTACAGTGGATGAGATGAAATAAAAAGATGATTAACAGAGAGATTCTGACTGGTTTCTATAAGCATATGGGAGATAAACTAAACTTGATTGTTAGAACAAACAGAATTACATAAGTGGAAATACAAACAAAGTCAGTAATCACCTGGTAGTCTGGGTGGAACTCGCAACAGTCAACATTGTTATAGTGACCCCTGAGCATAGTGACCAGTTCTCCTGTGTGAAGAGCATACACTGCAACAGAGCCGCCGCATGGTACAAACACAAACTCTGGGCTGCAGCCACGAGACACTGTGAACTGTACCCTTTTCCGGCTCTCGTTGCAGACCTTCCCATAATTTACCTGAGGGAAAACAAGTGAAGAGACACAAGGTTCAGATGATGTCTAAATAAAAGTCCAAACATCATCTTCCTTCTTATTACGCTGGACAATACATGTTTTTTTGCACGAGCATGAAACTATTTTCATGTATTACCAAGCTGTTTCTAGAAATTTGGCAAGAGTACACATTTTCTGCACTTGTATTTAAGACTATAAAATACTTTGGATTATTATGAAGCTGAAAATGAGATAATCTGATGGTTCCATTAAGTTGTATTATTTTATTTCTTTCACCAAAAGAACACCACAACAAGACACTAATATTTAGTAAACCAGTGTGTGAGATTTAGCGAACTCTAACAGTGAGAATGCAGATTTTAACAAGTCCCCTCTCCAAAATGGAGTCTTCCAAAAAGTGTTTTGAGACTAGAGGTTTGTGTATGTAGATGTAATTAGAAATTATAGCTAAGTGATAGGGGATTTAATTGCGGAATGTTAAAATAGCATTTACCATTTTTATTGTTACATTTGATTGGATCACCTGTGTCTTCAAGAGAAAAACATATGACTAAGAATACTGCAAATATTATTTCATAATAATTTATATTCTTGTAAACACTATCCTTATATTTTTAAGTTCTAAACTTGCATAACTGAAGTTAATAATTATTCTAAAAATGTTATACTAAGAGCAGCAATAAATTCATATTCTAATAGCATTCAGAGCATACAGGACCAATGTGCCCACCTCTATTTTTTTTACCCCTCACAAATTGTGCCCTGATGATATCCGCTATACACTCTGATAACACTTTGTGGTAAACACTAGCTAGTAGAAGTGAGAAAGCTAATACTCAAGCCTATTTGTCCATTCTGAGCTATTGTAGAAACATGGCAGAGTGACATAGTAACTCCTGTGGAAATATACACAATATAGTGGGTCCCTAACTATCTTCTCATAGTGAACAAAACTCACCAATTATTATTCTAGAGTGAGTTTGCACAATCAAAAGCATGAATGTGTATGCTAGACTCCATTTCTGAAAACAGATCCCCTTAAATCTTTGACACTAGTCCTTTAGGGCTTCTAAAACTGAAATGAGTACATAAAATTTATAAAAGCTTTGGACAGATTTGGCATCATTTCCAATGATGGAACTGACTTTTCTTCAATGTGTTTTGTGACAAATTGTTTTTTATTATTTATTAGTGTAAAACTTTGACAGTGTAACTGATAGTATTTGTTTTAATTTATTTAATAATTTTATGTCAGGTTGTGCTTTTAATTACATGTTTATTTTTAGGGACTTGCAGAGACAAACAAAACTACAACTAATAAAATGATGTCACCTTTAAGGCACAGAATTACCTTGGCTATATTTGTGTATAGCTGTCAAACAGGTTGAATGACGTAATGCGTTCCTTTAATGTCTCACTGTGCAACGTGCACCACAAATTCCCACTACATCATAACAACCCCAGTATGAGCTTTGCTTTTCAGATAAGGCCACCTACTCTTTACGTAACTAGTCCTCTTGGTTTTGCTGCAGCCTATATATTGAAAAATGTCTTCGATTGCAATTGCAGCATGAAGCAGTGGAGTGGACCAATTAGAGCAAGCGTGCAATGCAGAAACACCCTTTTCTGGTATTTGTTGATCTCTCTCTGCTCTAATTTCTTATTGTCTCTTAGGTACGGGCACAGACAAAACTAAGTCAAGTATTTGACTCTTGAGCCTGAGATGTAGGTCTCGTGCTGCTCTAGGTTTTTACTTTTGGTTAACAGTTTCTGATCCATTCATTCCCATTTTACCTGTTTACAAACTGATACCACAATGTCATCATTCCTGACAGTATAATTTTTTTAGTAAGATAAAACAAAAAAGTTAATTGATTAAGCAACTGGTTCTATCTGAAACACTTTATGAGACAATATCCAAGTCCTAGTAGCTTATATACATCAGTTGGCAGGCTTCATCATTATAACAGTATAGAGAGTTGTAAATCTGACTGTAACAGTCATCACAGTACTGAAATTGCCTCACTTAAAAATAGGGGTAGTGAATTACAAGAAAGAGTAAAAATTGTGTCTCGTATTAATAGCAATGATGTGTAAACAATTTAGGAAAACTGTGATGTGCTTGGTGGCTCTTGCTCTAAATAAAGCTTGTGCAGCGGTGTTCTTGTTCAGAGAGTGCATAGTCTTAAGGAAGCCCAAAGCATAAAGCATCGCAATGACCTAATTTACACTCATGATTCTTCGATCCCAATGTTAAAATTCTTTTTATTCCTTTTATGTTTCTGGCTTTTTGGACAGAGACACCTAGAACTCATCAAGAACAGTTGTAAGGGTTTGCATTCAATTCATACTTTGATTTCCTAAATTCTTTTTAAACCTGTATTTTTCAATATATTTATATAATGAAGGCAAATCAGATCATCAGTACCCAATCTGCAAATATATTCACATTGTAGCCTTATTTAGCTCACTGATCAGGATTTACTGCATTCACATTTGCCTCTGCTAGGCACCTATTTCTAATTACATTTTTTTTTTTTAAATGAACATAGTGTTAGTTCAGTCAAGTTCAGCCACAATCCTAACCTTTCAGTTGATATCAGCCTCAACAAATAACTGCAGGGCAGCACAGTGGTGCAGTAGTTAGCAGTCTTCTTTGGACTATAGTAGTCCTGAGTAAATTAGTTGAGCATCTATTTCTACACAGCAATCAATACACCATGTTTTGGGTATAGCTTCACTTCTTGTTCACACATCTATTAACAGTCTGTTCAGCAAAAAGCAAATAAAACAGGTCTTCATACACCTTACCAGTGTGTTTTCCCCAGTGGCACTATTCCACAGTCTCATACGGTCATCAGTTCCAGTAGTGAGGAGGTAGAGGCCATCACCAGTGAAGCACAGGCCATTCACTCTGCCATTATGGGCTGTGTTTACTGGTAAGAGAAGGGTAAGACATCTTAACATTGTATTTGACATCTACTGCCTTTAAGGTTTTACATGAAAGATTTGCTTTCTATATAGTAACATCTCATATCTATCCATCAATGACATGCTTTCAGTGTATGTTAAAACCACTTTCCTCCCATTATTCAACAGCGCTAAAATGGTTTAACTGTAGTTGGGTTTTTCTAGGCTTCTGATGCCCTGGCCACAAAAGGACCTCAAACAGGAAAAACCAATACCGTTGGTGCAGAATGGTGACCTTTTCTCCAGAGAGCCAAACTCAGTACTGTGGTCCCCTGAATAACTTGAAAGTCATTAGACATCACAGCTGAGAGAAAAACAATGCTGTTGTGGCACATATAAATTTGAAATATAGAATTTAAAGCCTTGGCTATGAAAAGGGCTTATTTTGAAGCTTTATGGTTTGTTTGGATTGATAAATCTTCAGTTGCACTTTGAAATTTTGGTAGACTGCATACACTTAATCTCTTACCAATCTTCTGCATACAGTTTTCTATACTGAACACCCCTGTACAATACACAATAGGGTCCATATGTTTGTAGACAATGATGCATTTTTTTGTAATTTTGCCACTGTACTAGTGGATTTTAAATCAAATCAAACAATCGAGATGTGATTCAAGTGCAGACTTTCCTCTTTTAATTAAAGTAGTGCATTTACTGTTGAGAAGTGAAACTGTAATTTTAAATATAAAGATTGTTTTTAGTTGAATGAAAATCCTAGCATTCAGTGACTGCCTGAGGTCTAGAACCTATAAAAATTACCAAATGCTGTGTTTCTTCCATTGAGATGCTCTGCCAAGTGTTTACTGCAAAAGCTTTCAGTTGCTGCTTGTTTGTGCGTCTCTCTACCTTCAGTTTTGTCTTCAGTAACTGAAAAGCATGCTCTACTGGGTTGAGATCAGCACTGTGAAACATCATCAAATCAGTTTTGCAGCATCTGACATAGTATAGCTCTGTACAGTTCAAGAATTCATTCTAATACTTCTATCAGCAGTCACTAGACATTAGTGTTTATTGATATCAATAACCACTAGTGACATGGTTCCACTGGCACTCATACATGCCCACGCCATGACATTGCCTCCACCATGTTTGACAGATGATGTGGTATGCTTCATGTCATGAACTGCTCCTTTCCTTCTCCATACTTTTCCCATTTTTCTGGTACAAGTTCAGCTTTGTTTCATCTGTCCAAATAACTTTTTCCAGACCTGGGCTGTTTTCTTTAGATGATTTCTGGAAAAATCTGGCCTTCCTGTTCCTGAATGTAACCAGTAGTTTGTACCTTGTAGTAAATCCTCTATGTTTACATTCATGAAGACATTTCCTGATAGTAGACTCTGGTTATGACACACCTACCTCTTCTAGATAGTTCTCGACTTGGCTAGATTTGAAACATTTTTTTCCTAAAGAAAAGGAACACCAGAGAAGAAAACTAAAGAAACCATTTTAGTTTTGTTCCATGATATTCTAGCACTTTTTGTGTTAAGGAGCTGGCCAGTGCATTCCTTCTTTTTAAGAATGTACTGGACTTTTGATTTGGCTGCCCCTAAAGTTTTTGATATCTCTCTGGTGGGTTTATTTTGTTTTTTCAGTCTAATAATGGTCTCTTTCACTTGCATTAACATCTCTTTGAACGTCATATTGAGACTTTAGCTGAAAAGCTACCAAATTCAAGTTCAACACTTGGAATCAACTTCAGATCTTTTATATGCTTATTTTGTCATGGAATAGGAGACAGACATTACTTGTCTATTAAACTACTAGTCAGTCAACTGACCAATTACTTTTGAGCATCTATAAATGGGTGAGTTTGTATAAAAAAGATGTAATTCTTAAGCAGGTAATGTAAATTTTTTGTTCAGCCCCATGAATTAAGGCTAAAAGATGGCATTTAAATCATGTTTTGACTGTATGATTAAAAATCCTCTGTGGTGGTGTAAAGAGGCTAAATTATTTTTTAAAAAATGTTATTTATCCAAATACTTACGCACTTAACCGTATACTACATTGAGGGGTGTCTAAAAAGAAATCTTGGACAGTGAAAGATTGATTGATGTGGCACTGAAAACCAATAATGCCCCCTGGCAATAAATTAATGTTCCATTGTGTCTTTACCCACACTTTTTATTTTTTAAAATCTTTAAATATAGGCTACAGAATCTACTTATAGTTAGCTCCACCTGGGATGAATGAGACAAAGATTATGGAAAAGAACGATGGCAACAATACCTGCCTCAGAGGAGGCTTTCGACTTGTCTCCATTGTGCTGGTCCAAGGTGAAGAGGCTACCTGAAGCACGACGAACATCCCACACTTTCACCTTGCTGTCTGCACTTATAGGGAAAAATTGGGAAAGGATTTGATTCTTTATTTCTCCTGCTTAACTACTGAAGATATGTGTCTATATAAATAAAATGTGTGGTCGTTTTTAAAGGTCATTTTTCTGTAGGGAATTAAAATGCTACTCCATATTTGAATACCATACATGTCTCTGTGTATCTCTGTGCCAGTTGTTTTCAAAATCACTTACAGTCTTAAGAGACAGAGGCACAATGATCCCAGAGGGTTAATTAGCAGGTCTAATGTGGCATAAAACAGGTGGGGACTGTATCTACCATATGCTAAACTGGCAGGGCTACCAGAGTGCCACAGTGGCTATCTAGAAGCGTTTTATTGCCATTATCCTTGATGCAGGGTTGCAATGTGGCCAGATGGCTGGGAAGTGAGATGACAAGAACTAATGGGAAATAACATAGTGAGGATTGTCCTGTACCTGGCATTTTACTTTGATGTGGCTCTGAGGGCAATCTAGGGTAGCCAAGAATGGCAACAAAGAGAGCTTACCTGGCAGTGGCTAAAATATGCTCGTATCTGGGTGACCATCGCACAGACAGGACCTCTGCTTTGTGACCTGCAAAGGCAAATAAGTTATTGATTTATGAAAAAAATCACAGCAACAGAGCAAAAGTACTGTGATCCACTAACCCTGAAGAACATGAATCCGTGAACCAGACTTGAAGTCACACAGTTGGATTTTGGGATTTGTGGTGCCAACTGGAAATACAGAGACAGACATATTTTAAAGAGAAGAATTATTAGAATGATGTGAATACTAGTACATTGGCATGGCAAACAGGGGTGGTGGTTCCCTTCTTCAAGAAGGGGGACCAGAGGGTGTGTTCCAATTATAGAGGAATCACAGTCCTCAGCCTCCTTGGGAAGGTCTATGCTAAGCTACTGTAGGGGAGAGTCCAGCCACTGATCAAACCTCGGATTCAGGAGGAACAATGTGATTTTCATCCTGGTCGCGGCACATTAGACCAACTCTTGACCCTCTCAAAGATCCTTGAGGGTGCATGGGAGTTTTCCCAACCAGGCTACATGTGTTTTGTGGACTTGGAGAAGGCATTCAACTGCATCCTTCAAGGTTTCTTGTAAGGGTGTTCATTGCTACGAGCAAACCGGTCTCTATACGACCATTGGCAGAGTTTGGTTCATATTGCCAATAACCAGTCGAACTTGTTCCCAGTGAGAAATGGACTCCGCCAGGAATGCCCTTTGTCGCCAATCCTGTTCATAATTGTTATGGACAGGATTTTTAGGCGCAGCCAGGGAACAGAGGGTGTCATGCCTGGTGACCACAGGATCTCATCTCTGCTGTTTGTACATTATGTGGTCCTGATGGCTTCATCGAGCAATGACCTACAGGCCTTGCTGGGACGGTTTGTTACAGAGTGTGCAGCAGCTGGGATGAAAATCAGTACCTCCAAGTCTGAGTCCACGGTACTCAGGTGGAAAAGCATGGATTGCTCTCACTGTGTTCGGGACGTGATCCTGCCCCAAGTGGAGGAGTTCAAGTATCTTGAGGATGGAGCGGGAGATTGACAGATGGATGGGGGCAGCATCTGCAGTGATGTAGACACTGTACCAGTCTATCGTGGTGAAGAGGGAGCTGAGCTCTAAGGCAAAGCTGTCGATTTACTGGTCTATCTACATTTCTACCCTCACCTATGGCCATGAACTTTTGCTAATGACTGAAAGAATGAGACAGCAAATACCAACGGCCGAAATGAGCTTTCTCTGCAGGGTTGCTGGACTCAGCCTTAGAGATAGAGTGAGGAACTCAGTCATCCGGGAGAGGCTCAGAGTAGAGCCGCTGCACCTCCACATCGAAAGGAGCCAGTTGAGGTGGTTCGGGCATCTAAATCAGGATGCCTCCTGGACGCTTCTCATTTGAGGTGTTTCAGGCACGTCCCTCTGGGAGGAGGCCCTGAGAAAAAACCCAGGACACACTAGAGAGACTATGTCTCCCAGATGGCCTAGGAATGCCTTGGTGCCCCTCCTGAAGAGCTGGAGGAGGTGGCTGGGGAGAGGAAGGTCAGGGATTCTCTGCTCTAACTACTGCCTCTGCGACCCGGACCCCCGGAGAAGCGGTAGACGGACGGATGTGAATACCAAATATGACTACTTCATTAAACAGTTTCTATGTAACATCCCCTATAATATTATCCTACACCAAAAGGTGTCTGAGAAGGATAAAAACTGGAAATCCAGGTTTTAATAGAAAAGGTATGATAAATATAAAAACTCACTGATAAAACTTTAGATAGGAGCTAGGTTACCTGGCATGAATATGTGGGAGAAGGGAGAGGTAGTTGGTGGAGATCAACAAATTAAAGAAGATGATTAAAGCTGAATTTATAAGCTTATGGTGCTGTTTAGTAAGTAATTCCCCTAAAATCTTCTTTCTAGAAAAAGGAGATGACTCTGGGGGTTGTTCACAACTTGTTCGACGAGCATCTGCAAGGAGGGAAGGACTTGTTAAGAAACCAAAAAATAAAAGAGACAGAAACTGTGATTGTCGCTGAACTAGAAACAGGTGTGTCAAAGGGACTGGTTGTGTAAAGCTGAGCGAATATTTGAGGGCATATTTAAGAGCACATACTCACTAGGCATTAGTAACCTGTTGCTCCAGCTTAGTGAAAAGAAAAAAACCCCTGTTGACCCACTTCTGCAAACCACCCACCCCCATCCCCCAGCTACATGCCACTTTCTCACCTGGGGAAACGTATAGCACCTGCTTATTAATGATAATAAAACTAATGACATTCTTGTAAAATGTTTTTCAGCATACAATGAGAGAAATGCAAGCAGCTACTCAAACTGGTTTATTCTGTGTCACTGAGATTAGCAAAAACTGTGACTAATCACGCACACACCTGCAATGAGACTGTGCTTCCTGGCAATGGGGGACAAGTGATGACAGTAGACATTGCCCTCAAACTCAAACACTTCGGCAGGCTGGAGAATCAAAGAGGGAGATAGACAGACAAAAAAATCAGCTATGGTAGAAATTCAGCAGTCTGTATATTTAAAGGTGTGCATATTTGCTTATGTATGCATCAATGGGAGTCTAATCCCTTAAAAATATACACACACAGCCTTAATATTTAGCAGAGTTCTAAATTTATCCATTGAGGAAAGGAGACCACAGAATGCATGATTTTTTTTTTTTTAAAAAGGACACTGTAGCTCAGAGCTCAGAAGGCAGTTTGCCCAAGCACCAGCGGTGGTTACAATGCAAATTCTTCAGCAAACATAAAAAGCCTCTCTGTATTCCATCTGTAAGAGTGTGCCAGCACCAGCATGGACTTAACCAATGGCTACACACAAAGAAGATGCTGTTCGCATAAAAATGCATGCACAATAATGCAAAACATACACTAATGGAAAATACTCATCCGCAATTAATAATGTAATTGATACAAGTGTGTTAGCGTGGGAAACAGAGACAGAAACACACACGTTAAACCAAGAGAAAGGTTGGTGGGTTCTTTTCTGTCCTTTCTCTGACCTTTTAAGGTAACTGTGGTGCCAGTGTAACTCTAGCACAGCTCTGAGCCTGCCATATGGGACAATGTGGCATAGAAAGGTAGAAAGCATGAAGCAGAAAATAAGCAAGCGAGAGAAAGAGAAAATGAAAAGTAAAAAGAGAAAACCAAAGAGTGGTGGAGCTATAAATTAGAATTAGATAATGAAATGCGATGTAATCTCTGAGCTCAGCAATAAATCCTACCTTTGTAAAGTTTTAATACAACACTTACTATTTATTTAAATTGCCATCAGAGAGGTTTTGATTTATTTCTTTAATAGCTGAGTTTATACTGGGTGACACTGTATTTCAGTAACTCTAATTCAGTTCATACCATTCTATACACTGTAGAGTTGAGCCTAAAAAACTCACCATGAGCTATGTAATCAATTTAATGGGTATGAAGCCCCTCCGCAACCCCTACTGGCTTTGCAGTGGCAGTGCAAGAATCTTGAGGCGACGTCTTGGTTGGCTTGGAGAAGGCCATCACTTTTTGCAAGACTTCATCTTGCTCTCTTGGCTGCTCTTATGTACTTGAACAATCAAGTTTTAACTTAGATTATTTAGCAGTTCAAATAAAGCCATTGTTTTCTAAACTCTAGTGTCAGGCTCCATTTTATGTTGTGGGTTATGAGCTGGGTCATGAGCTGGGTCATAGCAGCAGGCTACATGCCTTACCTTTAATGTCTCTGTGTCCCAGACTTTCATTGTCTTGTCAAAGGAACTGGACACAAACATCCCCGTGTCGTAAGGATACCACTGGACTGTCTCTACACTGAATTTGTGGACATACCGGCTAGACCTAAAAGCAAAAGTAACACAACAAAGATGCATGGGGACTGTTCTGACTGAAGCGACATTGCCACAAATTTCATAAGCTTTTGATTTGGGGTCATATATCAACATTGTGAAAAAAAACAGATATAATAGGATGTTTTCTGTAATAAATGAGGGCCATTTCACTAACGTGGTTAGGTCCACAAATGTTTGGATAGTAACGCAATTTTCTGAATTTTGGCTCCTTGGAACTGAAAGAAGTCAATCAGGATTTAACTGAAATACACACTTTAATCTTACTGAAAAACTACAGTTCTCTTTCAAACATTCGTTTCGGTGTCTCACTATGGGGAACGCTCCCTCAGCGTTGTCCTCAGAAGCCTCTATACCATTACTCCAGCCAGTACTGGCCGGCAGTCATGACGCTTGCGTCAAGGCGGAGCCACCCCATTCCCTATAAAAAGGGGTTGACGCAGCATCACTCCTCATTCAAATTCCTCTTCTCGCTTTACTCAGTAAGCCTGTCTCTCCTGACTGCTTACGCGAGTGCTAGCTTAACAGTCCACCTGAGCAAGCTAACACCTTGGTCACCGGGCGCTAGCACAGCTCGTGTCTGCAGGTCGCTGGCTCTGCACCAAAGAGCAAGGAGAGCGTGTTAGCTGCCACCACGCACCTAGCACAACAGCTAGCTGACCAAGCTAACTGCATTAGCTACACACAGCCACCTAGCCTAGTAGCACAAGCGCTAGACACCACACTAGCCAGTTCGTTGTAGCTGACCACAGC
>VUQH01082181.1:0-26472 GCA_015106775.1 Etroplus canarensis | reverse complement strand
CCCCTCCACCTGGTTTCTTGCACACACAATATATCTACCTTCCCTCTCTCCATCATATCAGCCAGCTCTCTCCCTTTACCAGTCATAGTCCCTACATTTAAAGTCCCTACTCTCACCTCCACCCTCCTACCTTTCCTTCTCTCTCTCTGCCTCCTAACACGCTTTCCCCCTCTCCCCCTCCTTGGTCTTTGGCCAACAGTAGCATAGTTTCCACCGGCACTCTGTTGGCTGACGGCACCGGAGGCGGTCGTTGTTAACCTGGGCCGCGACCAATCCGGTATGGAAGTCGTGTTATGAATCCGCATATTTGATTTGGCAAAGTTTTTACGCCGGATGCCCTTCCTGACGCAACCCTCACCATTTACCCGGGCTTGGAACCGGCACTAGGACTACACTGGCTTGTGGGCCCCTGTGGCTGGTTTAATTGTCCAGTTTCTTTTGAGCCTTTAAAACTGAGGGACTATATATAAAAATGGCTGCATTTCCTAAACAGTTAATGCAATACTTTTGTTAAACCCCTTGAATTAATGCTGAATGTCTGCAGTTAAATCACATCTTGACTGTTAGATTGAAAATCCACTGTGGCAGTGTATTAGCACCACTACAGTGTAATATGCAGAATTTATGTAGAATCTTGCAAAGATAATCTTACTCAATAATCACCTGTGACCCACTAGAAGTGTGTGTGTATGTATTTATATGCAGAAACCCATTCCTCTAACAGTAATGTCTTCTAAATTTTCTGTGTTTTTGAGCTGCAAACCTTTCAGCAGTGATTTTCTTGCCCTCTAGTCAATGCTATCTCATTTGTTCTCATTTCCTCTTTGTGTTATGAATGTGTTATGAATATATAAAGAGCTGCAGGTTTGTATTTCTGTTATACTGGAGATGTAGCTGAGACACACACGCACGCGTGTGCGCACACACACACACACACACACACACACACACACACACACACACACACACACACACACAAACAGAGCAGAGAAGCCACAACACACCAGATGAAACATGCACTCCGGTTAAACTTTCCCTCAGGCATGTGCAGAGATGTGACTGTTTTTATTTGTACTTTAGAACTTAACCACTCTGAATCAATTAGAAAACAATCTTTTATCTTACCACTTAGCTGCTTTGTTATGGCTAATGCCACTCCTTTTTGTTATTCACGCTCTAGCTTCTTGTTTACTGCTGCCCCCCACTCTTATTTATTAAGAGCCACAGTCAAGTCTGAATGTTGTGTTTTTGTAACACCTATAACTTCTTACATCTTACAAAACATCCCAAACTGCTCAGTTCTTCAGAGACAAGGCTTTTGTCAAAGAAAACTTTCCTGATTTAGACCCAGAAATATCTCTTCAGGGTAAAAGTAAATAAGAATCCTTCCCAAATTGGGTTGCCAGCTTTTAATTTTGGACACATTTACACCATGTTAGGAATATGTATTCTTTTCACATATTTGTACTTTATTAACCCAAGGACAAAGGGTAGCATTTTATTTTTTTCAGGCAGACAGTATATTATATAGCTGTGAGCCTGCTGACAAATGATGTCTTTAGCGCACTTGTTTATTTTCAGTGAAAGGATCCAATAAAGATTTCATGAGTTCTGAATGGTCCTATAGCGTGCTAGGCCCTTGTACTCCCTTACCACATGCAACTGCTTCTGGATCAAAGACTTTAATAGATCTGTTTCTATTTCTTCTTGTTTCCCTCTCTGTCTTTCTCTGTCTTATTTTCTTCCCTCTCTTCCCTGTTCTTATTTCTCACATTTTGGATCAAAACTTATCAAAGGTTCGTGGCATATGGATTTTGACTTTATGTCTTTGATCTCAAGGGAATGTCATTCTGTATCACTGTCTGTGAGATAGGTTATAGTATTTCTGTGTTCAACAAAGTCACTTTTAAAATAACACTGCCTATCAAAGGTTACTTTTTAATGCCAGGAAGTCAGAGTGGAGCAGCCATTTATGGAGGGAAGAAAGATATTCACAACAAAAACATGTGGTGTTTATCTTTATACTGGTAAATAACTCAAGATGAAAATATCTACTTGATGGAAACAGATTACGAAGGAACATATCCTGTTTACAGCTCAATAAAATAATATCAGTCATAGTGTGGGTGGACATTGTGTGTGGTTAATTAAGGACTTGACCATAACACTAAAAGTTAAATAAGTGAATATCTTTGGAATACAGAAAAAAAATGTGCAAATTAAAGTTCAAGATTTAGCTGCTTGTATGGGCTAGCAGCCTAATAATACTTCTTTATGGTTTGCAAAATTACAGACAGCAGTCTTGCTACTGACAAAGGCTGATGTCAGGATATGCCCTGAACAGCGCACAGCGTTAAGTGTTCCCCATAAGCTTGACTGCTTTCACCTTAGCAATGGCAGTAAAAAAAACTCCTCCAACCCTTCCAGCACTGTTTTTTTCTGCTGCTGCATTTGTCTCTGTCGTTTTTTGTTTGTTTTTTGTTTCTGTGTGGAGTTTCTGTGTGCTTCCTGTGCCTGTGTGGGTTCTTGGTGGGAAATCCAGCTTCCCCCTCACTGTCCAAGGACGTGCTAGTTTGGGTTATCAGTAATTCTAAAATTTTTCTTTAGGTTTTGAGCATGAATTGTAGTCTATGTGTGTTAGCCCTGTGATAGATTGGTGATCTGTTTACTAACGACTGGGATAGGCTCTGGCTCCAGTCAACCCCACAAAACACCCACACACACCCACACACACGCACACACACCCACACACACCCACGCACACACACGCACACACTAAAAACTAAACTAATAACGGTATTATTCTGAAATTTTAAACCTGATTATTGTATTACAGCAGTGTTTGACTATATTTATTGGTCATTTCATTGTTGTAGACAGGTATATAATTATTTAATCTCATATTTATTTAATATTTTAAAAAATCCCCCAAGATACACAAGAGCTCATGTAAATTTAATGCTAGAAACTGTATTTTATTTATGGAAATTTTTTGTATTTTTACAAGTTTTTACAATTCATTGTCTCTTGATAAACTACACTTGAAATAAACTCAGGGTTGAAGATTGCTCAGTGGTTTAGTATTATTGCTCGTGCTCTCGCCAAGACTAGCTTCCCTGCACTTATAATTGAGAAATATTACATGTCTGTTATGTGTTAGGGTTCACAGACACAATATCACGCAGGACACAAGTTATTGAGCACAAGAGAACAAAACTAAGCAGCATATGCACTGCATTGTATCGCATGTAAAGATTTACTTCTATGCACGCCGAGCTGCTTAAGCACATAAACAGCAATCCACTTAGGCATGTCAAAAAATTATATGCATTTGATCCCCAAAGGATTGTGTGCAAAACAGTCTGATTTTAAACAAACAGAATCTTCCAAGGTAATTTGCAAAAGCTGAATTTAGGATAGCATTACAGGCACTTTCTGTTTGCTTACTAAATGAATATTTGTCAGTGACTAGAAGCATATGTTTTATATTTTTTGCAAATGTTATTTGTAAACCAGAAAAACAGCATTTGCTTTAAAACACGGAAGTCAGGGTTTGTGAAATAATTGTCGTGCTTGCTCTTATTTATGTAACGTCACACATATGCAGTTTTCCAGAAATACTCTGCCTCTGATGAGTCATTCCTCTAAATTATGCCTCTTAAATGATAACTCCCAGACTGGTTTGTTGAATCCCGATTGCCAAGATTTGGACCAAAAGCATAAAACATGGAAAAAATGACCCAGATGTTGATTGCAGAAGTTGGCAGCAACACTTCTTTTACAAACAAAAATGTTTTTGAGACTACTAGAGCAGCAGACTAATGTCTTTTTGTCAGGAACAAGGGAAAAATATTGCCATGCTGTACATACTATATCAGCTTGGGACATTTTCTGACAGAGGAAACTGGATTCGCTACAGTTTACAAGGTCTATAAATATTGTCATCATTGCCCAGAAGAGGGATTAAACTGAGTAGTCACTCTTTGGTGCTCAGTAAAGTTTGTGAATCATCAGTCACATCGGCCTATTCTCGTACATACAAAGGTTCAGTTCTAATATTTTCATTTAAATGTGTAGTTACTATAAGATTTAAATGTGAAAAATCACAATTTCCTCAAGTTTACATTTGGACGTTGATTTGGATTATCTCCTTTCTTTGTCCAGAGGTTGAGAAGGACCTGGCAAAGCTGGCAGAAGTAGGAAAGATGACCACTCGGAGCTCCAATAATCCACATAGCAGCCTACTCCACACCCCAATGCGCCACAGAACTCTACCTGACACACTCCCTCTCCCCAGCCTTGTCTCCAGGCCCCAATCTCCAGCTGGCAGCCTCTCGAGCAAGTCTGGTGGTGTGAGTCTCCCTTTGTTTAGCCCCAAGCCCACCACTCTTGCCATGGGTCGGACTCAGTCTCCCAGCAACCCTGGTAGCAGGACTCAAACACCCAGAACACCCAGCAGGCCCCTGACCCCAAATAGTTTGCTGACACGCTCCACCTTTAACTCTGGATCTTATAAAGAGGTGACCTTCAGGAGGTCACGGAGCCGCCCCGTTACACCCACAAGTCAGCCAATACTAACCCGACCGCTGCTCACCCCTCCAGGACTAAGCACTACAGACAGCCTTGGTGCTAGCCTACGGGCCTATCTGTCTGAGGTGAGATCCCAAACTGAAATACACCATTTTATAGACCTTTGTTTAGAAGTCATGCAAGCAGTTAATGCATCATGTATTTCTGTAGATTATGGTTCACATTATGGATAAAATTGGGTCATGGGCGTGAAAAAGTTTTAGTATCATGACAGTGAACTTTGCTGAAAGCTGAATTTGTAAATCTGGGTATAAAACTTGAGAGCCTTTATACAGAAAGAACATATGAGCGAGATCACCAGAAAACCCAATATTACACATGTGCAAACCCTCACAGGCACACACACACTCACACACACACACACACACACACACACTGCGTGTGGGGTTTAGTAGAAAGTCGTGGAGGTCTTTATGGTAGGATGTCACTTCACAGTGGAAAAATGAGTCTGGCATAAAAGGCAGAATTTTCAGTGGGATTTTTTTCTTATATTCCTTTCATGATCTACTTAACAGCAGCACTGTTAAATATGAGACTTTTTTTGAAGGCTTTTATTAATGGTAGGCAGGAATTTTATGGTCCCTTTGTGTAATCTAACAGTTACACCAGTTGACACCTAGTGACACTATCCAAAACAGTACTGCACCCAGTCTGTGTTTACTGAGGCCACCTGGTCCCATGTACATAGAAGGACTGAAGACTTGAAGTGAGGCCTGGTTCGAGAATGAGGGAATCATTAACCACCTAGAATAGAAAGAATATAATTGTGGACCTTCTTTGCTTTCCTTCATTTGTGTGGTCACTGGAGATTCAAATGTGGACCAAAACCATGACGTATGAAATTTTTTTAGTTACATTAAGGGGCAATTTACTTTTCATTTTTTATTTATTTGTTATGCCTGCATCTCAGAGGCATTCAGACAATTTTCAGATTGTCCGTCCATCTTGTTACCACTACAGGAGCTGACTTGTTTGCCGTCATTAATGAAATCCTTGTTACCATTATAGGAGCTTACTGGGCTGCTGAATACTAGCTAGATTTTTATATGCAATTACTATAATGGGTAGAAGAACTGATAACATTTTTAAGGTCACTGGGTCAAGGACAAGGTCACATGGTGTCATCAATGAAAATATCATTGCTTTTTTAAAAAAATGTATTAATAAAGAAGATATCATTGCTATGGTATGGTATGGTAGAAGAACCGATTTTTGAGGTCACTGCGTCTGTCCATTCATTTCTCTGTTCATCTGTCTGCTTCGAAATTTACCACTACAGGAGCCGACTTGTTTTCTTGATCTTTTCCAAACTATGTGTGGTTAACACCTGTGGTGGGTAGAACATCTGATAAAATTTACAAGATTATGGGATCAAAGGTCTTGGTCACACATAGTCAGATAGGCGTTTAACTTTTCATATGTCTTTCAGCAAATATGACAATAATAGACAGATTTTATAAAACCATATTTTATTTGTTGTGTGTTAATTTTTTGCTCATCTGAAGTACTGATGAGCTAATGCCTTGGCAAGGTGTTCATCTGTCTGTCCACAATTCACATGAGTTTTGGTCAGATTTTAGTGAAATTTGCACACTATGACCACCTAATGAGTCTTCTTCCAAATTGTGCTCAAGTACATATTGTTGTTTTTATAAACACTTTTCCATTTTCACAAGGATTGCTACTTCTAAGAGTATTGGTCTGGATTGTAATGTTCATAAAATGAGAGCTTGTGTATGCACCTCTGCCACCATTAGGTTTATTTATCACATAATAATTTGGTAAGCTAGGTTAGGATCAGTCAAGAACTAGGTCCACTGTCCTAGATATGAATGTAAGCCTCCTTGACTTCTTAATAGATTTATTTCTCATTAGTTTGAACCAACCAATGACAACAAAATCTATCACTTTATTTCTGTACTTTACTCATTACAATAACCTGTGAACTATAATTGAATTCACATTTTAGTTTCTTGACCCTTTCCTCATTTTTGTGTAACCATTACAAATGATAATGTATTAATAGGATGAAAACCTTAAAAATTGCACTTGTTTGAATATGACATTGAAAGACATGCTATATTTCTATTTTCAATTTTTTCACAAGGCCTTGAGCATGAGATGTAGGGTATTTGTAGAGTGACAGTGAGTGAAACGGACAGGCTGGTTAAGAGTTTCCTTCCTAATCTTGTTTTCCATCTTTGTTTTGTTCTGTCGCTTATCTACAGAGAAAAAAATACCATCCTTTATCATTTTTGTTTTCTAATGTTCTATTTTTTAATTTTAGGATGAATTTTACCAGCAGTTACAGGCCATTAGACAGCCTTGGCATATTCCCAGTGACACAGACAGTGACATCCTGGACCCTCCAGAACAGGACAAAAGTGAGTGACTTTTCTAGCTCTGTCTTTTCTACTGTCTTTTGTGTGTGTGTGTGTGTGTGTGTGTGTGTGGGGGGGGTCAAACTCTGCATATGATTGCTGATTATCCCCATGTTGCAGGCTCTTATAACAGATGAGAGCAAACATTTCAAACATTGTGTAGGTCAGTTACTGGGAGTTTGTCAAAAGCTCTCAGTTGCACAATTTATCAACTGCACAAATCTGACCATTTAATGTTTTTACCTTTCCACTGATTTTTTTTTCTTTTTGTGAGACATGAACTTGATTTCATCACTGTACAGGCATTTTACCACCATGAATTACTATTGCATTAAACTGGCAATAGAAACCTATTCCTTGTAAAATGTGCAATGGAGCACAAGGGCTGACTCATGAAAATTTCCATATTTCATCGTTGGGTGAAATCTTGGCGAGGCTCTGAATGATTGGGCTGTTGTCATGTACAATTTCGTTTCCTGGCACCTGTAGGAGATATATCTCTATTGAGATCCAGTTGATAGATATAAACCTTTTTTGCATGAAAGTCATAAATCCAGTCAAACTAATGGCCCTGCTTGGATACAGTACAGTATATTACTCTGGCTTTGAACATGACAGAATTAAATCAGACCTCCTTGAAAGTTCTGGTCCATAAATCAAATGAGTGCGTGTGGCAATATGGTCTGATAGTCACACGCTCGCCAGAGTGAAACTGAGTACTTTTCAATTCACTGTGATCCACTAAGAAACTGTGAAATTTATACTGCGTTAACACTGATTAACATATGGCCAAACATGTTAGACCCTCAGAGATTTTAGTAACAGTTTACTCCCATAGCCACTCTAAATGAAAAAATAACTTATAAACTTATAAACATTACATTTTTCTGCAGAACACATTGTTTTAAGGCCTGCTGTCTGGGGCATTGCAAATGAAAATAAGGCCATGGGGTTAAGAAACACCAATAGGGTTTATCTTCTTGGGAGCCTGATTGTGTTGTAAAGAGTTCATGGCAGCGAATTAAATGAACAAATAAATTACTGAATCATGAAATATATTTTTCAAGGTTTACTATTCAAGCATGAACTGAAACGTTAATCCTCCAGGAAAACATGAATGTGCTTAATACATTTAAGACATTGTGTTTAATTCTCTTTGGATCATTATAAATCACAACAAATACTGTGGAATGTGACTTGATCAGTTTTCCAAATCAATTTTCGCAATTGGCTTTTTGCATTTCTAAAGACTTATTGATCTAAAACAATATGCTGGATGTACATTGCGCTACAGATGAGCATTGCCACATTTAGGTCCTGTGGCTTCTCAGCCAAAAATATAACACTTCGAATTTATGAATGAGTGGAATGATCAAAGAAAATGTTCTGAAATTAACTAAGCCTACTTACTCAGTAAACAAAAAATCACCATCAGCTGCTCAAACTGAAAATTAAGTGCATGTGAGTCTTTCCAGCTTTCACTGATGTTATAAAACACAAATTCTAGTGAAACAAAAGATCAAGCATGGAAATATAACCCTTCTGACAAGTTCCTCTAGCGGGCTGTTGTTTTGCCAAATGTGTATCTTGCACAATAAATGGATGAATTTTCCTAATAGCCCCTGGGGGCCTGCTCTAAGACTTGGCAGTGGTAATGGCATGTTGAGAAAGGATATGAACCACATATTGAATTAGACGTGGCTCAGACAGGGGAGAGCGTAAGAGACTGTCAGAGAAAAAGAGACCCAACAGCCACAAGACGTGACAAAGCACTTTCTGGCGTGAGAGAGGGCCCACAGGCCTGTTCACTGAAATCTGGTTTGTATGTTTTTGTGTTTGCACATGTGAGTGATTGTATTAGTCAGTGTAAGACATTAAAATTGTTTGCAGAGAGCACTTTTGCCCCCTTTATCCGATTTTCGAGTGTTTTCTTGGGAATCTTTTTTGAACTATGAAATAATACTGTTAAATAGCAACCATACTGACAACTTAATACTAAATTTGAGCCTCTAAGCTTTTTAAAAATCATGACAGTTGGGATAGCCTCCAACCCCCCCATGACCCTGAAATGGATGGATGGATGGATGGATGGATGGATGATCTACCAAAAAATGTAAATTCTTAGATGGTATGTGTCTTTAAATATGGGATTCACATCATTGGTGTATCTTTTTCCCACAGGAGATTGTTGTGTCTAAATAATACAGTAAAATCCATAGCTCTTACATTTTATTCTTTAACTTCATACAACAGGTCAATAACACATAGAATCATGGAGATAAAAGTCACTTCCAGTGTCTGAACACAAGTAAATCAGCATTTTCCAATCAGAATATTATATTATAAATCTTCTTATATTACTTACAGAATTCTATTTTCATAGGGTCCAGACTGTGTTCAGCTGTCCAACCATCTGTCCACAATTCACAAAAATTGCTGCTCCTTCTGGAGTTTTAGTAAAACTTATGAAGAGTGATTACTTAATTCAAACTGTGCTCAAAGTCATGATCACATTTATTTTTTTATGGGCACTTTTCCATTTTCACAAGAATGGCTACTTTTAAGAGTAATGGTCTGGACTGTAACATCCATAAAATTAGTGTTTGTGTGTGCCCCTCTGGCGTCGATACATAAATGCTATCATTAAGTTTGTTTGTGGCAAATAATAATGTCTTAAGATGAGTTAGGGCTGGTGAAGTATAAGGGTCATGGCATAAGCTGAGCACCAGGTAGTGGTGGGGAAAAATAGAGCAATAACCAGGTCCACTAACATAAGCAGCATAACTTCCTGTTTTTACAAGCAGAAAACTTGAAGGTCAATTCATAATGTTCCTCTATCATTATTCCTACATTCACTGTTCCTATCATGCTGATAACCGATGGTTCTGTTTTAGATGGTAGACCTACACTATTATGATACCTGCTGTTATCGCTCGAAATATCAGTTTGCCATACATGTTGCATACCACTTGTAATCTGTTAGACGATGATGATCATGATCTTATTGGTCATGATCATGGAGGTAATGGTCCTGCTGGTTAACTCCCACACTGGAGCCTTCCTCTAATCATTATATTAACATCAGTGCTGTGATCAGTGCTCTGACATGTTGATGTGTTAATGTATTTTAATGCTTTTTATGATCATAGTTATTACTGACCATGTTGTCATAGTATTCATGAACTCAAACACTTTTATTTGGTTTTGAAACAGATTCACTCGTCCCTGATATGACTGTTTATGAGCCTCCTTAATTTTTCATTGGATTTTAATGCCCATTAGTTTGTGCAATACAGTCCACATATGACAAGTGAACTTATCACTTTCTTTCTGCACTTCAAACATCGCAATAACCTGTGAATTGTAATGGATCTTGAGCTGAATGAGCCATTGTGTCACTGATGCTCTGGTTATTCTTATTTTTTATGGATACAAAGATATTTCAGAGGATGAGTGTTAATGAAAAATGTTGTCAAAGGCACAGAAAAGTAATGGAAATTTACCAGTTAAAATGTTTATAAACCCAGGATTATTGCCCTTCTAATACAACTCATAGCAGATCAGCAAATGACACATTCTCTATATTCATTTCTTTCACAGGTGGTTCACGAGATGCCAACAAGAGATCTGTGTTTTCAGGTGAGAATCTGAACTGGTAGATGTTTTAAATCCAAAAACATCATAATGTGTTGGATCATCTCATCACTGAATACAACATATGTTAAGGTTTCTGCTCAACCTGAGTGAGCCTGAGTGTCTGTCAGTGACCTCATTTGTAGAGCCACAGTATGTTGCTCAAATAACCACCAGTGGGTGATTTACTGTAGAAGCCTCCACCTTCATTTATGATCCATTCAATTACCGTCACAGGCTAAATTGAGGGCATAGTGGCTCTGACATGTGATTGGTGGAGGCTGCCTCTGTGTGGAGACAGGGACTCTGTTGCCCAGTTCCATTAAGTCACTCGGTTTGTGAGTTTACACGCAGCAGACAGCGTCAAGTCACAGCGTCAACATTTGGGAGAAGGAGAAAGCCTGTCTGGTTTGAGGTCGTCTGCGGTTCTCCTTCTTGTGGCTCCGGAGGTGCCCACAGTTCCCAGTGTCAGTATGCCAGTCTGGAGGCAGATCTGAGAGCAGGCTGCTGCTGCTGCTGCTGCTGCTGCTTGGCTATCAGAGAGGCCAGAACATTGCCACAGCAACCAAGTTCAAAGCTTACTGTTCTCCCACAACTCTTCCATATTGTGAAATATGGTCATTGGAATCTCCACTGGGCAGCGCTAAGTCTTATTTTCCACCTCATGTTTGTCTATGACATGTTCAAATATTAAATGGCTGTTTCAAAGTAATTGCCCCAGTTATTATTCTTATTAGCGGTTAAATGTGTCTGATTTTGGTTTCTAGGAGACTGATGTTTTTGTCTTTCATTTTTCACAGGCCTATAGTGATGAAGACCAGAGACATTGATCCAATCAAACTATTATGCAAACCATTGGACATTTTGAATATGTGAATATATACAGACAATTATTTTTATAATTCATATACAGGAAAGAAAAAGATTGTATACTTTTTCACAGATATTTCGTAGACATTGTACTGTAACTCTATGATAAAATGTGAAAATATTACATCAGAGTATGGAATATGCCATTTATTTTTGTTTGCTGTATAGCATGCTATTGAAATTCTATACAGAGTCCAGAAAACAGATGCATTTTGTTGTTGATAGACTCTTTTTCTAGGCCTATGGCAGATTCACGTTGTCAGGGCAGCACACCTATGTTAGAAAAGTGTTTATTAAATGCTTTGTTGAAAGAGTTTGTGTTTTTAGATAGCAAGTTGTGAAGGGTATACATGGAATGCTGTTATATTAAAATTATTTGGTGCACTTGTTCTGTTTTCTACCCTAATGTATCACACCTTGTTATGTTCTCCTTTCAACTTACAAACACTAAAAGGCAACTTTTTGAAAAAAAAAAAAAATCAACCTGAAAAAGCATCCCTAGACTTAGTACTTTCAGGTCCTCCTTTTTTCCCCAAGGGGTCTCCACAGCAGATGAATCTGCTTATGTAATTTGGCACAGATTTTATGCTGGGTACCTATCTTGATGCAACCCTCCCACAGTACCCGCAGTAGGAGTACATTGGGTTGTGACCCTCAAGGCTGGGCTTGGGTCTCCTCCCTATTGTGACCTTTCTCATGTGAGGCAGCTATGTAAACCAATGCACTATGGAAAACAAAAAAATTAAGAAATAGGCAAAAAAAAAAACAAAAACACACACACACACACACAAACCAACAAAAACAAATGGGACTCTATGGATGAGGCACTTGGGAGATTTTTAAAATATAATAACCCTTCTTGTCCCCATCACCAGGTCAAAGTAAGTTCTTAAAATTCCTAGGAATAATGAACATTTTTACTTTTGCATGTAGAAATTTACTCATTCACCTTGCATGTGAAAGATCTCTGGTTTGAGCCCAGGCACAGACACCAGCTCCTTCCATAATGGGAGGGTTGTTTCAGGAAGGGTATCCAATGAAAACACTGGCAAATCACCCATGTGGATTCATCTGCAGTGGTGACCTCTTTTTGAAATGCACGATCAAACCTGAAAAAAAGAGTAACACATCCTTATAATGAGTCAGTCCTTAAAATACTACCAAATTAGAGTCCACACAACATGAAATTTAGCACAACATCCATTTTATTCATAATATTACTCTGCAGCATTGTTTTCTGCACCATGCTTGACAACCTTTAAAAAATCCTGCCAGATACAGCCTGGTCCCTGTACATGGACCTCCAGGGTGGAAGAGCTTAACTTAAAATTTAAACTCCCAACATGTAATAATGAAGTACTGCTTTCTCCAGACACATGAGCATCTAACTTTGCACTTCTTACGTACACTGAGGTTCTGCAAAGAGACATGAAACTGTTCTGAACATGGATACACTGCCTCTGTGTTTGCCTGGGCACTTGTTGGTTAAACTGTGGTTGTCTGAGTGTTACACAGACAACGTCAGCTTTAGAGACACATACACTATAGACACAACCTTCAGTCTGACAGAGTCTAATCCCTTTATTCAAACCCCACTAAGTTTTGTGGTAATGTACACTGAGCCATGCCAGCTTTTGAGTCTGTCCCTCGGGATGTGGTTGCAAACTACTCAGATCTGCAGCCTCATTTCACAACGGCTGATTCCTGTAAAAAGGATGTGTAAGAAGACTAATCACTTAAAAACCCCATCCTGTAAAACATGGTATGTGAATTAATGTACCGTGTATTCTAGCACATTGTGTGCTCTTTGGAAAGAGGATGTGGGTTTCACAGATCTGTGGAAAAACTTCGGGACATGGCATAATTAAGTCACAGTGGTGCCTCGATATAATCTTTATAACTCTATAAACAATATTTTCCTAACAGAGAAAGTAAATGTATTGCTTTGCATATTTTAATTTTCATATTTCATATTCTATTTTCCCTATGTTGGAAAAACATTTGGGAATGTGATTGCCGTCTGTTCTCATTCCACTGATCACCAACGTGTTAACTCCGTTTATACTATCAATATTTTCTCTGAGTTCATATGTCTCCTTCAGGCTTTCATGTGCTATGTCAGCCAAATATCAAAGCATGAAGAGTTCTGGAATAAGTCAAGACACTTCAGGAGATGAGAAATTCAATTACTGCTACAGATGTCGCACAAAAACTGCATTCTTTTTTATAATCACCAACGTCTCATGCAGTTTATGCACTTAATACCTTTTCTCTGTATAGTATCATATTTCAGATTGTAATTATATGACATGATTATCACCAAGATGATTGTGATTGCTTATTTTGTGTTGTGCATTTATAGCAATCTAGTTAAAACTGCACAATATAATGTGCAGTGTGCATATCATTGATAAATCTCTCTGAAATATGAAACCCACAGTATCTTCTTAAAGTGTGCATTGCTTAGGGCTTATAGATTGGGCCCAAAGCAACTATAGCGGCCACCCAGGAATAGCAGCAGCCATCTCTCTACTTACTGGGAGATCTGGACCACCATCAATGGTCAGCAAACTGACCCATGTCTTAATTTACAACTGAACAGACTGGGATTTATCTTGACATACAGCACAAATAAATCACTGGTGGGTGGGAGGTATGCTCTGTAGACTTATAATGTTGTTTGAAATGCTCCAATATCATGAGAATTTGCTATATGTTGAAAACTAGCAGTATGTATTCCTTTGCTATAAAACAGTGTATGTGCAGGTTGGTAAAACTGTGAGGCTTTCTGGTGTTATGAAAGAAAAGGAACCCAATGTTTAAATCTTGTGAGTAAAATTTAATGTTTTCATTTTGTTTAATTCTTTTTGTTTTCTGCAGATAACCTGCACACACTTCTTTAACTTTCACCTGAATAGTAAGGAATCTGAATGAGTAGCTAGTACTAAACTTCATTCTGCTCTACCACTACACGATAGGCTATAATTACAGCGAAACTCCATATTAAACTCTTTTTGTGAGGACTCCTCAGCAGAATCACACAGGGAGGTTTATGTGGGTCCTTTTTATGGTAACTCTAATTTAGAACAATCATCAATCTGGATTTTGTTTTCTGTGTTCACTGACGTGAACTGCCTGTTCTCACAGAACTAATAAAAAAATCAGACTCTGCTGTTCTTTACTATTTAAAGTCTGTCATCAACATGGAAGTTAAATTGTTGTCATTTGAAGGTAGGAATTTTTGGCCCAACTAAAGCAGGCCCAAATCATTTTGTTTTCTAAAATCTGTAGTAAAAAAAAACGTTCCTAGTTGCAGTAAAAGCAACAATAAACAGTAAAAGTCTGACCCCTGTCATTGTTTGCAGAGCAGAACACAAGTTCACATGTTGTTGACAGGGCCTACTGCTTTCTGCTCTCACAGCCAGAATCCAATTGTTTTGCACCACTGCACTGGTGTGTAATGTATTTTATTAACCTTGTAATATTTGGGAATAATACCAATATTACCAGTTAACAAAAATAATTTTAAAAATGTGTAGGGGATTTCAGCAAGTCCACTGCCCTTTTTCCTAGACATCTCCATACCACAGGTATGTCATCTGGACTAACTACATTTCCACTTTTCATCCTCTTCATAGCTGCCCTCACTTCTTCCTGACTAATACTCTACACTTTGTGATTCATTATTTTTCCTCCTTCCACCCTACTCGCTTTAATTTTCCTCATTTATAGTGCTCCTTCCATCCTCTCAACACACCCTCTTCATTCATTAGTATATTTTCATCTCTAACCTTAATCACCCTAACCTGCTGCACATCCTTTCCAGCTCCATTAAACCAGATTGTTTAACAAGATCTTGGAGTGAGAGGATATCTGAGGAATGGAGACGTGCACTGGTACCGATCTTCAAAAATAAGGGCGACGGTCAGAGCTTTAGTAACTACAGAGATATTAAGTTGATCAGCCATACCATGAAGATATGGGAAAGAGCTGGTGATGCTTGGTTAAGCAGTGGGGTGATGATCAGTGAGCGGCACTATAGCTTCATGCCAAGAAGAGTACTACAGATGCAATGTTTGCTTTGAGAGAGCTGATGGAGAAGTGTAGAGAAGGTCAGGAGTTGCACTGTCTTTGTGGATCTTGAGAAAGCATATGATAGGGTGACAAGAAAGGAACTGTGGTATTGTATGTGGAAGTCAGGAGTATGTGAAGTATGAGAGAAGTATGTGAGGGTGGTGCAGGACTTGTACGAGGACAGTGAGACAATGATGAGGTGTGCAGTAGGAGTGACAGATGGGTTCAAAGTGGGGGTAGGATTCCATCAGGGATCAGGTTCTTCTTGTTTACAGTGATGAAGGACAGGTTGACAGATGAGGTCAGGCAGGAATCTCCGTGGGCTATGATGTTTGCACACCACATTGTGATCTGTAGTGAGAGTAGGGAGGAGGTGGAAGAGAGCCTGGAGAGATGCTAAGCTTCTTGCTGGGAGTGACCAGAATGGAGGGGATTAGAAATGAGTACATCAGAGAGACAGCTCAGGTTGAGAGGTGTGGAGATAAAGTCAGAGAGGCAAGATTGAGATGGTCTGGACATATAGAAAAGCGAGATAGTGGATATGTGGGCAAAGGATGGTGAAGATGGAGCTGCCAGGCAGGAGGAAAACAGGAAGATCAAAAAAAGGATGTTCACAGAATTATTGAAGGAGGACATGCAGAGGGTTGGTGTGACATAAGAACATGCAAGGGATGGAGGCAGATGACGGCTGTGGTGGGAGCAGCCCAAAGAAGAAGAAAATATAAAAGAACATGTGTAAAAGAGATCTGCCATACTATTAAAGCTTTATGGGCCTTTTTCTTAGCCTATTACAAATACTGACAGCAGAATAACTAAACTCTCTGTATGTATTAGAACAAGTGGAAAACTTATCAGTAAAATTGTAAACCATGACGTCATTACTGTTTTAAAGCTGTTTGGAATGTACAGGTTCACAGCACAACCCAGCACCACGTTTTCTTCTTCTCCTCCAAGCCAGCGTCAGTGGCGTCTAATTAAGTTTGTATTGAACACGTTGTTTGTTCCAGTGTTCAAGAAATGTCACGAAATACGCTGAAAATGATGTTTTTCGCTTATAATTTACTTCCGGGTCTCTTTTTTTTCATTCAGTTCAACTTAGCTCTGTTATTCAAGCATTATCCCTGAAGGAGGCAACGGTCAAGATAAAGACATTTTGGAGGTAGGTGAAGCTGCATGTTGTTTTACTTTGCTCTGATAAATGCCATTTTATTTCCTTGAGAAATTTACATCAAGCTTGGGGATGGGTTGGCCTGGAAGTCCCTATTATTGAGGGGAGAAAAGGATGCTGTTTTCTGTATTCAGTTGCATAGCAGAAAGTATCATTCTCGTTCCTGTTTATTTGTGCGACATGTAAGATAGGCCCAAGTGTTTGGAGGACCTCTTAAATCACTTCAGTTTTTAGTTTTGAGCTCTTGCCTCAGGCAGCTGAGTGAAAATAGCTCTGGACCATCCTTAGCCCAACACTGTAAAGCAGAAGATATCCATCATTGTTGTGTGGATAGTTGAGCCTGTTGGGTTTGGCTGGGCTTTTGGAGTGTTGAAGGACATACTGCCTGTATTAAACAAGTGTGATGTTGTTTCTAGCTCAAGTAGCTTTCCTAACATTTTCAGCTGTTCACTCTGGCAGTATATTGGCCTTTCCTCTAACAACTACAAATTATAGTAAACTGACATTTGTTTAGTTCATGTTTTTTTTCCCCCATACAGATCAAGGTGGTGATCTAAAATTTCATGATTAACAACATGGAAGTGACTCATCCGCTTTGGTGTGTTGTGTTTGAAAGAAATAGATCCCTATCAGGATTTGCAAATGCTTGCATGGTCCGGTGGAACATCATGTATTTAATGTCGTTTCAAAGAAAATCCAGATGGACTGTTGAGGGATTACAAAGTGGATAGATAAACAGAAATCCTGCTGTGATCTCTGGCTGAGTGCGAGGCTTTTCTGTCAAATCTCTATGAGAGTCAGACTCAAGAGTACTCTGGAGCCCTGAGATTACCCCCGTTCATTGTTATGGTTCAACTGTGAAACCTCACTGTGTGAGTATGGTAGTCTGAGCTGTCATGTCTGTATCTCCCTTTTCTTTCTCGCAGACAAATTTATGATTCTTCTCCCTGACCGTGATGTGGTCAGTATCCAGATGCTTGGGGATCTTTTCAAAGGCTGGGCTGTGTGTGTGTTACACATTGGCAGGCCTTGTGGTGGGTGAGGCTTAGACCTGGATCAGCTGAGTCATCCAAACTCAGTGTCTTTCTCTGGGTCAAAGAAATCTTTGTGCTAGAATTAGTCTTATTATTTTTTCAAATGCAAGTTTATGATTGTGGTGTGATGCTGCACCATGTGTTGGAAATGTATGCATTTGTTTGAGTGGATGTTTTAATTCGTGTAGTGTGACGTGGACTAAAATAAACTATTGTGGCTGAGAGACAAAAACACAGTTAACCTCATCATATGTATACCTGCTGTCAAGGTGCTCTGTCATATGTCATCCACAAAAGCTACATCATATTGACGAGCACCTTCACTTCACTATATTTGGGGTTTGTTTTGCTATCCTGTTCTCCAGCAGTACCTCCTGCTCTTTTCTCTTATGTGCTTTTATTTACATGCAAAGTTACACTGAATTCATTAAGGTTGTCTTATTACCCAAGCTGTGATTTATTACACATTCTTATGGAGCATTTTTCTAATTGTCTGCAGTGTTCTTTTTTGTTTAATTTTCTTTTAATTGTTCATTTTATCAAAGCCTTCTTGGGTTGATTCTGATATTTAAAGCAGCAAGGCGGCTGTGGCTCAGGAGTTAAAGTGGGTTGTCTTCCAACAGGAAGGTTGGCGGTTCAATCCTTAGCTTCTCCAGGTTACATGCCAAAGTGTCCTTGGCCTTGACGCTGAACCCCACATTGCTCCAGATGCATCCATCGGCATGTGAATGTGTGCAGGCATAGCATAAAGCACTGTATGAATATGCTGATGAATGGGTGAATGATGCTTGTAGTGAAAAGCGCTTTGAGTGGTCAGTTAGAGTAGAAAAGCACCATATAAGTACCAGTCCAATTTGGCCAGTGTCACCCCCCATCTGGGCCTGGGCTGTGGGGGCAGCAGCACCAGGAGAGCAGCCCAATCCTCCCTCTCCCTGGCCGCCTACTCCAGCTCTTCTGTCCTTTGTCTGCCCCAGGGCCTCTTGCCAACTTTATTTTTGTTGTTGTTTAGTTTTTTCATGTAATACCCCTTTGTGGCAAGAAAACAAAGCATTCTTCATTACTGAAGTCTTTCAGGTCGTTGTTACACTATCTTCTAACATCTAACCACTGCTTTTGCTAAATGTCATCTTACTTGCCAACAGGAAGATAGCTGACAGATCAGTGCACCCCTCCTTGCAACAATATGAGATTTCCATGGAACAATAACCATCATAGAAAATGTCACAGTATTGTGCAGTTGTAATTATTTTCAGATAAAATGACCCCAGAAGAAATATAAACAGGAGGGAGTTTGGGGATTGAACAGACCGTTTATTATAATTGGAACATAAAACATTATTTTTATAATGGAACTATGTAAGGAGCAAGTTGAGGAGGAAAGAGGTGAGATTCTCCACATTTCCCCCATTACAGATAAGTGAAAACACATGATGTGATAACTATCATGGTTTTTCCTCCTCTCTATACTGCTTATAATCCCTTGTACACTGACTCACCTCCATAGATTTGTGACTTACTCTACAGCAAATATTTAACATAAACAAATAAAAAGTATTGCTTTCTTATTTTTGGGGATACTTATCATGACTATGTGATATTCCATTAATATCAGACACAGTCACAGCCATCATATCTTCCACTAGATGGTAATTATATTTGTCTTGAAGTCAAGGCATTGTCATGTTCATGTTTTCCTTTGCTGATGAGTGGAGATAAATATTTATAATGTTAGAAGAGGAGATTTTGGGAATGCCTGGTAATACTTTGTCAGGTCCAGAAATATGTGGCCTTGTGTGCAATGAGGTGTGACTGTTTTCTAACCTTTTTTAATCACTTTGGACACATTTGTGGCTTGACTACGTCTAGACTCAAAACCAACCATAAACCAAAGCTGTATGAAAGTTACATTCTTAAACAACCTTTGACAGCCCATTTCTTGGGCAGAAGTATTTATTTTGAAAGGATTAGTGAAAATCATAATGTTGAAAATACTACTCACAGAATACTGTTTGTCTTTGCTCCTTTACTCCCCTTTCTCTAATAATTTTTTTTAACACAAACAATCCAAGTTCCACATAGCCCCTTGTTCTTAACCTCTTAATACAAACACTGGGTAAATGGTAGAAATAATCTTGAAGTAGAGACCATCTTATGATAGCGTCACACCAGCGAGACACCGCTGGGTTATGTCTTGCAAAATATCCAGGGTTTTTTTTGGTTTGGTTTTTTAGTCACACCCAAAGAGAGGTCACCTGTATTTTAATAAAGAAAGTGTATGAATTTTGTTAAATTAAGTTTAATTTAATCAAGCAGCATGCAATTTTTTGTTTGTCAAATGTTCATAAATCCATAATATGCATGCATGTAAAATATACCTTTGGCTGCTCCCTAGTATTCTCCCCAAGGGTTCGCCACAGTGGTTTAATCCCCATTGTTAATTTGGCAGAGGTTGCCCCTCCTGATGCAACCCTCCACGGTGAGAGGGGCTTGTGTCCCCACCTGGAATCGAACCAGGGACATTATATGCAATATTTTGTTTTGACTGCCTTTGTGGACACATCACGCTTAATAATCAGCCCCCAAAAGCCCATCATGAGCCAGGAAAAACACCTGGATGTTGTGTTTTTATTTAAGATAATAATTCCTCATATGGGGAGTTTAATTAATTTCTTTGAACAGATATCTGCATAAAATATCCAGATTCTGTAGGCATGAAATAACATTTTGGGTATCGGAGGCTTTCTTGCTTCCATTGAATGCTGTCAACCAGCTTTGTTAGAGGTGGCTACATGTAGGGAAACCATTAGTGTGTAGAACACGAAGAGGAATTAAATTACTAAAATGCATTTTCAAAACCACATCTGACGATGATTTGTCTTTTTATTCGCTATTTTTCTGCATCCATACTATAAAGAGTGATCATGCAGAGAATAGAAAGAAATGTCCCAGATATCCTTGATTTCCATACGTAATGGCTACACCGAAAGTCATGCCATGCTGGCTAGTAGAGGCTAAGCCATCAGAAAACAGTTGACGTGTTCCCAGATTAAAAATGCATTACAAATGCAAAAGACAGTTTGAGAGAAGCCTAACGTGGCAAGGGACCATGTGCCTCCTTACCCCCTACCTTTGGAGCTGTTAGTACTCATGGATTGAACAACACCCATTTTCCACCTTCATTTTTAATTGCCCTCCTGTAAAGTTTTGTAACTCTATATTACGTGGCTGCCATGCTATCACAATGATAAAACTGTCCACAGACACCTGCCAAAGTACTCAAAACTGTCTTTGTGGCCTCTGGGAACAGATTTTACCATGATGACACAGAGAGAGAGACTGACTGACTCAGAAAGTTAAAAAAAACAATACTGGCCATTCTGTCACAGCTGGTAATCATTTGATTTGGTAATAAGGGCTCTTTTGTACTGTTTCTTTTATTTTATCAGCTCTCCATGAGATGGTATGCGGGAAAAGGGTGGAGGAGCACTAAATGATGATGATGTAAACGACTGGTCAGATGAGGGTTAGCTGTGTGATTAACCCTGTTCAATGATTTGTGGAAGTGTAACCACAGGCAATCAGGGATCATCTGTATTAATGCCATTAGACTGCATTACACCTGCTGCTTTTTCTTTCTTCTTTCCTCCGCTCTCTTCCCTCATGTATCATAGCTCTGTTGGCAAGAGGTGAAATATTTACCTTTTTGTTTATTTCCTCCGTGTGCATATTTCACATGTCATCCATATTAGCTTAATTCATTTGCATTTAAGGTCCACTGGCTTGTAGGTAATAACAGGAGAAATAAAAAGAGAGATTAATTGTTACTGAGAGAGTAACATTGGAAGTGTTTGGTTCTCTTCATTTCCAATCACCAAGATGACGCCGTTTCCCCACATCAAAGACTAATGCTGCCAAAAGTCTGATGTCAATTTCCCAGCAACACAAAGTGAAATGGAATTATTCAGGGGTCATGATACGTTAGCTAGGTTTGGCTGAATTGGAACACGATGGACAAGACTGGAAAGTGAACAAGTCACATTTGTTGTGATCAAGTTTGTCATGATTTGCTTGGGATGTCGAGAGTATCAAGATACAAAGAAGATGAACCCCCAGCATGACTGAGCTGGGATGAAATTATGTCTGACTCATTTGTGCTTTTGCTCCTTCGGCACAAAATGCTTTCCATTTTCTGGGTTTGTGTTTCATGATTTTGAACAAAGAATGATTTGATGTGCATACTAGCTGTGCCAGAGCTGGTTTTTTTTTCACTGTAAGGTTGGCTTAAACCCTGTTTTGATTGAGGGCTATTTTTATCTTAAAGTTGTAAATATAATATTTGTCCAAATTAAACCTGTCTGAACCCTCAGCAAGTTATTTAAACCACAGGGATAGAGTTGGCTTAAAGGAAAATCTTGCTTTTTAAAGTTTGCGCAGCAGGTAGGCTACTTCAAACAATATATTGCAGCCACACATTAAGGTCCCTACTAAGTAGAGACCACAGAGTTAGAAACATGGGTTTTTAAAAAAAGTGCAATCTTGTAAAATTTCGTAACCCACAAGTGTGATCTATACAATATGCACTGTAGTGTAGTTATATGGGCAGATGTAATAGTAAATTAACTCATTTGTGTCAGCACAAGAGCAAACATTAAAATAAAAAAGATTTATTGGATAGGAGGGAAACTCCTTTTTGTTATCCAAACTGACTGTGTGCACAGAACGTGTATAAAGTGGGTTATGAGTTTTTATAAAAAAAAGCATATCCACTAGTCATCAGTGTGAAGTCCTTTGTGTAAGTAAGTATTCAGAGGTCTGACACATTGTCATTTACACTCTTTAAAAATCTCTTAACCACTGCCTCATGATGAGCCACTTATTTGAAAGCTCTCAAGTGTACATTAACAACTTAAAGCAGGGACTTATCACATTTTTTAGTCTGAAGACTGAATATGAGCCATAAACTATTTTTATTGCAGTGGATGACTCCTGTATACTGACTGTTAAGTTCTCTGTTCCCCTTTCTAATGGTTCCCATTACAGGATCAACACTCTGAGTCCTCCTTTGTTTCTTGCGTCATTTCAGTGGAGCAGAAGCTGCCTTTAGAATTCTCCTTTAAATTGCTTTTGATGTTTGGCTTTGGCTTATTCTAAAGAGAGACCGGTGAATGAATGAAGGGAAATCATTGATAACCACGCAATTTTAATGTTCCTCCATTATGTCAGTGACAAGTTTAGCTCATAGTTGGACTTGAGTTCATGAATATAGCGCACTGAAGTTTAATAGTCTTTCAAGTCAAGGCCAAACAATGAGGGGTTTGGGGCTGATACTTGTTACTGTGATGTATTTCCATGCTGAGAGGGGTCTGGGTCTTGCCAACAGTTTTGAGGGAGAAAAGAAAGAAGTAAAGTTAGAGAAAAGAGAATGAGGTTAGAATGACTGTTGATGAATGCGTCTTGCCAGCAGCTGCGGTCTTTTTTTTTTTTTGCCTCAGATCAGCTAAGAGATGCCCGGGGGCAGGGGGGATTGTGAGGAGCGTGAACTGTACCATCCATCCACAAGAGGGCACAGGTGATGATGTCCAATAGCCTCCCCCCTAGAGTGTTTCTGTTATGTCAAGTGGGATGGACACTTCATCTTAAGCTTTATTCTGGCTCTTTTCATAATCTATTATTATACTTATTATTGCTGTTGTAGGTGTGAACCTGGTTGCTGCTGTTTTGTTTGTTTTGTTTTGTTTTTTGGGGGGTGGAACTTTAGGAAAATGAAAATGTACAAAAACATATCTTATTGAACTAATATATTAATAACAGTCATTTACTCAAATAATCAGTTCCCAGAAATAATCAGCTGTGTCCCTAGTATCAGTCAATGTGAATTTTAAGGGAGAATCTTATGTAGGACCCTTTGTGCTTTCTTAAAGCACTCTTACTGCTTTCTGTGTTTCAGCTTGGCTTTATCAGCAAAAAAAATATTTAAAGTTAAAATATGCAGTTGTTAATGTCATTCAAGTTTCTTTCATTGTTGTTGAGATACTTGACAAAATAAAAACACTTTAGATGTGGGTTTCTTTTGAGAAAATTAATGAGACTACTGTTGTAGCTTCTCAGCTGCGCAACAGAAGTCTGGTTTTTCACTTGAAATTTCCTGGTGTGAATTTGTAAAGACACTCAAATGTTTACACATTTAGCAGTGCTTTTTTTCACTTCCACAGAATGTGACTGTCATCTTTGCTGCACAGCCTATGATGCATTACTATGCTCTGATTATAATAATATCACCTATTCTTTAGTACTGGATGTCAGTTGCTGACAATGAAGAGCAGTCTAGGCTTGATTTACAGCAGCATGTGGTCTCGGCTGCTGTTTGTCCTTGCAGTTGGTGTGCTATTACAAAGCCTTGGACTCTTTAGATGGCTCCATATGGTGCAAAAGACATCTGAAGTTGTCTTGCTGTGGCTGGAGTTTGGATTGGAATGAAAAATGGAATGAGTTGTTTGTTTCAGGGATGAGAATTTTTTAAACTGGCTTGCCATTTAAACCACAAGTGTCCTCCAAAGATGATGTCAAAGATGATCTTTCAAACTAAAATTGGTGCTTAAATTGATGTCCTTTAAATACCCCCTTTTCATTAGAGAATGTTGTTAATTTGGTTATTTATAGTTTTGTCTTAACTGTGCTTTAATTTCTCTGCTTTGTATTGTTTGCTCAGATGGCAAAAAAACCTTGTTTTCATGAAAAAATCAGAAATCTGATATCTGTCCATGCTGGACTATTAGCATCCTTTTCCCCCATAAACCAAATTGATACCTAAGGCTAGTGGTGAAGTGTAAACAGACAGACAGCTGGTGAGACAGCTTTGGATGGAACAGCAATCCAGCCCATAATGGAGTGCAGTTTGAATTGTTCACTCCCTCTTCTGCGGCTGTCAGGGCAGAACTGAGGCGTGGATACGACCACATAAAAGAAATATTTGTCCAATCTGTCCAAGCAAACTCCCCAATTGAGGACTGAACTTTCCCATCGCATTGCTCTGTGTCTGTGTGACATGTAATTGAAAGAGGAATAATGCTTTGAACGGAGCAGGAGGCAGTTTTTGAATCTGAAAACAGTTGTGAAGCGTAATGACCACTTACAAACTATGCACCTGTTCCATGAAATTTCTGGAAAATTTATTTAGGTTTTTCTACTAATGAGGTTTATTTTAAAATCAACAAAAGCTTGGCAATGTTTTCAAAGGTTCTTTTTCTTCTTAATGAAACATTGATCATACTTGGATTCATATTTATCTGCATATCTTAAATATTTAATTTAATACACCACATTAAAGCATTTTAAACCCTTTTAAAATAAGCCAAATCTTTATGTCTTGACAATGATTACCATATGCAAAGATCAAATACATCCTCATTGCACCATAGTTGAAAGCTTGCTGTTTCAATGCTATGGTTTTCAAAATGCTGTGGTCCATACATCTCTCCGCTGTTCAGAAACCGTCAGTATCTACAGGCTTCCCAGACAGCTTTGCCTCTAGTGTTATAAAGAGCCCGGAAGTGTTTTTCAGTGTGTGACTACGAGAACATTTATCCCTTAGTTTATGAGAGAGTGTTGGGTCTGCTGTCAGAAACTTTGATTCGTGTGTGTGTGTGTGTGTAGACTCCAATGGTTTGCCAGTGTGAAGTGAAAAGAGTTGCCAGGGTGGTGAAAGCATACTGTTTGCTCATGTCCTGACCTGCAGAATGGATGAGGACGCAGAATGGATTTCTCTTGGGTGGACTTTTCTTCTGACCTAGCCTCTCTGTGTTTGGACAGACATGGAAACCCCAACTGAAATAGACAGGCATTTTATTGAATGAGGGAAGACTTAGGGCTTTCACCAAATATGGTGTGAATGGGATGCAAGAGACAAGCAGTGAAAGCAGGGGCTTTTGTTAGGATGAGGTCCGTGTAAAGTGAATGGTCCATGCTGCCATCAGTTGTTCTTACCCTAATTACTTTGGGTCAGAAAACGCATGTTTGGGTAAATGTGATCATCAACTGTGTTACTGTGTCTGGAACATGTGGTAGATTGATAGGACATTGTGGTTTGTACCATAGTTGTGATGCAACTTGGGTGAGTCTGGGATATGCCCTCTGTGGCAGTATCATAAAACTTCAAAGGCTGGACTTAAGAAATCATCTGGGTTCGTTTCTCTACATGCAAAGCACTTCTTCTGTAGCTGTGAGAAACCATGGTGATATTCTCAGAACAGCAGCACATTTTATAAAGAGAAATAATACGCATCTCAGGAATTGCATCAAAGAAATACAGCTCCTGACCTCAGGGAACTTAAGGGGACAAGGAACCAGTTTTAGTTTAGATTAGATTAGATTAGATTACTTTATTGTCATTTCAACTACATATAAATACACAGTGAAATGATATAGCGTTCCCCCAGGACCTGGTGCCCCATACAAGGGTAGCGCCGGCCGGCCAGGGCCCACCTCCGGCCCAACACAACACCCCGCCCGCGATGTCCTCTTCCCTGGCTACCGGCATCAGGCAACGCCGAGGACTGAAGTCCCGGTCCACACAGCAAGCCAAGATCGGAGTTCGCAGAAACCGTTAATCCGCAGCATCAGTCCCGCGACGATACCCCCCGCGGAAACCAAAAACTTTGGCGCCCGGACGCTGCCCGGCAGTTCATACAACGCCGCTGGATCGTCAGTTAGCGATCATGAAAAA